>JAOVVI020006952.1:0-12996 GCA_028571085.2 Nepenthes alata | reverse complement strand
AAAATAGGTAAATTAAGTTCAAAAAGTATGGGAGGAATGAAGTAGAAAGCTCAAAGAACCGAAATTAGAAAATCGGGAACCAAAATTTAAAGGTGATGAAATGTTAATTCATGGACAAGATTTCAGGTTTTAAGTTGTAAAAATCATGACTTATTAAGGTTATATAATAAAAAATAAGGTCCAAGGATTTGAAAGGTTGGGTATCGGAAGAAATTGTGAAAAATTTGGATTTTGTGCTGTTGAAGCGCTGCCAGTAGGCTCGCACCTACTGGGCGCTCGAGCCATGGCTCGAGCACATTTTCTAGTAGCAAGGCCGCCCGCTGGCCGCTCAAGCAAAAATTCCAAAATTGCGGCCGCCTGCAGCTCGCTCGAGGCTCGCTCAAGCGGTGGCGCAATATAAAGCCGTGTCGTGTTTCTTCTCCCTCATTTTTTCTCACGAACCTAGGGTTTTAGAGAGAGAGAGTGCCGATTCTAGTGAGAGAAGGGTGGAGAATGAGGCCCGGGAGTCCAAATTCGTCCGTGAGCCAGTTATAAAGGTGAAAGCATGCGTCAAGGCAAGTGTACCTCGGACGTTATTTTTCATTTTTACTATTTTTTTTACTTTAAAGTTTATGAAAATGTTACGAAAATGATGTTGATGCATGTTTAAGGTACATGAAGCATGTTTCCTTTGATTAATCTCTTGGATTTTTTGTTTATCATTGTTTATTGCAAGATTTGGCTTCAATTTTGTGAATAAACATGAAAATAGTGTTCAATTTCTCTCAAAAATTATGTGACGAAACCCTAGCTCAAAAATGTTGTCAAGTTTGAGTAAATTGCATGTTCTGTTATATGAAAGTTAATTGACATTGAGATGAAACTTCTCGTATAGTTTATTTTTAAAAATATGTACAAACTTATACCGACAAAATTTTCATGTAGATTTAAAGAAGTGGTGAAAGTATAATGTGGAAGTTTGATTTCAAAAATGGGGTTTTCGATAAAGAGATGGTTTTTGTTATAGTTATTTTAGGACTCGGGAAAGACTACAGTCCGGATTGGTTCTCTGGCATGCCTTAGGACTTTACGGTGGTAATCGAGGATAACTCTGTCCATACAGTTATTTGTGGTCCGCCCTACCCTCGGGGCGTTACGATCAGGAGGAATTATCATTACCGGCTTACCTTCAGGTGGCATACCGTACCGATCTCGTGAGATGGGATACCCATATGACAGTCACAGGCGTTAGATTGTGTGGAGTGAACAACAACTATCCTCGATTATTTGCCCCCTCAGCTAGTAGGGTATACTGGCAGGGTCTGTACCGATAAGTTATGTTTACCATTTACAGTACCGATAAGTTATGTTTACGTTTACTGTACCAATAAGTTATGTTCACCGTTTACTGTACTGATATGTTATGTTTACTGTTTTACCGATATGATATATTACCGTATCGATTACCGAATATGAAGTACCAATTACCGATTTTGAAGTACTACTTACCATTTACCGTATCGATTACCAATATGTTATGTACTGTTTACCGTTTACCGTACCGATTACCGATATGTTATGTACTGTTTACCATTTACCGAGTATCGATGACTGTTTATAGTTTACTGAATACTGTATATCGACTGCTGTTCACCATTTTTCGTTTGCTAATTATCGTTTACTGATTACCGTTTACCGACTACTGATTTCTGATTCTGAAGTTTAATACCGTCAAAGTATGTTTTCTCTATTTCCTGGATTATACTCTAATTAACCATTCTGTTTATGCATAGTTATATGACCGTTATGCATAACTGTTTTACTACTCATGTGCATGTACCTTGCTGGGCCTTGGCTCACTGTTTTGTTGTTTTCTCCCTCTAGATGAAACAGTAGAGCTATTACCTGATGAAAAAGAGTAATCAAAGAGAAGTTCCCGAAGACTTTTGAGGACCTAGAGTATTTTGGAGCTATTTTTGGAAGAGTCTGTTGACATAAAGATTTAACTGGAAATGTTATTTTGTATAACGATCTCATACTTATTGACGTTCTAGAACATGTAAATTTTTGTATAGAAAGCTCATGATGTGTATGATAGTAAAAGAGAAAAAACTATGCTTCTGCAGGTTATTAGTTTAACTTCCGCTCTAGACTCTGAATTTACTGTACAGATCCTAGATAACATCTCGTTATTGAACTGTTAGTATAGCTAATATTTTTATGAATTTATACCATGAATGGCACAAGTGATCCTGTGTATGCTTGGATTAGGAAATTGTGGACAATTGATAGTTGTGTGTTATTATGGATGATCATACATGTTGTATTTTGGGTTTTTCATCCAATTATAAAGGGGACTCTGTCAAAATTTTTGCAAAAGTCTGCCTTATACTTTAGACCATTAATTGTGTTTCTATTGTGACGGAAGCTTTTGAGGATAAAAAAAATTCATTTCGTCATACTTTCAGAAAAATAAGGTCTCATACTTAAAAGCTTAATTCTATCCTCCTCCTATCTACATAGCTTTTCTGTCTACTTTGAGCAATCTTCAGATTATCATGGATCAGTTTAATTTTCTCTGCTATTTCCTTCACGATCTCAGGGCCCAAAATCGTTTTATCTCCATTCTCCTCCCAATGAATCAGTGACCTGTATTTTCTCCCATACAACGCCTCAAATGGTGTCATGCCGATACTAGCCTGATAATTATTTTTATAAGCAAATTCAGCCAGCGCCAGATAAGTGTCCCAAGTTTCTTTCATCTCTAAAACAGAGGGCCTCAACATATCCTCAAGAATCTGAATGGTACTCTAAGATTGGCCATTAGTTTGGGGGTAATACGCAGTACTAAATTTCAACTATGTCCCCAGTTCCCTATGCAAACTTTCTAAATCCTCGAGACAAAATGGGGATCTCTGTTAGATACAATGGAGGCAAGAACTCCATGAAGCCTCACGATCTCGTTCACATATAACTGAGCCAGTCTATCACGTGAATAGGTTGTCCTGATCGCCAAGAAATGGGCTTATTTTGTCAGCCGATCAACTACAACCCAAACGGCGTCATGATTCATAGGAGTCGTTGGTAAACCTGATACAAAATTTATAGTAATATCTTTCCATTTTTAGTTTGGAATCGGCATAGGCTGTAACAATCCAAAAGGCTTCTTCCTCTCAGCTTTTAGTTGCTAACATACCAAGCATTTCTCCACATAAGCCATGATATCTCTCTTCATGTTCTTCCACCAGAAAGTTTTCTTCAGATCCTAATACATTTTATTCATCCTAGGGTTAATCATATACCGGGACCAGAGTAGTACAGAGATTGGAACAACTTAGCGCGTGAAGTCCCATATATTTTCTTATCCATAAACATGGCTACATGCGTAGCAGCACCTCCTTCACAATCTTCTCCTTCAATTCTCTATCTTTCGGTACATATAATCAGTCTCTAAACCTCAACACTCCATCCGTTAGGACATTAAAATCAGCTCAAGATTACTTATTCAGATCACTTACAATATCCACAAGGAACGGATCATTCACTTGCTTCTCTTTAATTTCGCTGACTACTTCCGGTTGGATCTGAAGATACGACAAGAGCTTTCTATCACCTTTAAAATAATGTTGGATATCACATTGCTTCAGGTAATCTAGTATTTCCATCTGCTTGATTGCAATTGAGCCACATACCCTGGTCGGTGACTCAATGCGTCCGCAACTATATTGGCCTTCCCTGGCTTATACTGTATCTCATAGTCATAATCCTTTAAGAAATCAAGCCTCTCCTTTACCTCATGTTATGTTCTTTTTGTGAAAACTGGTACTTCAAACTTTTATGATCAGAGTACACAAAGAACTTTCACCATACAAATAATGTCTCCAAATTTTTAAGGTAAAAATAACAGCAGCAAGCTCTCGATCATCGGTAGGACAGTTCTTCTCATGCACTTTCAGTTGTCTTGATCCATAAGCTACAACTTTAACGTGCTGCATCAATACACATTCTAGACCCACTTTAGAAACGTCACAGTACACCTTAAAGCCTCATGAACCCTTTGGAATAACAAATATTGGAGCGGTAGTCAAGCGATCCTTTAGCTCCTGAAAGCTCGGATCATACTCCTCAATCCATACAAACTTAGCCTCCTTCTTCGGCAATTGAGTCAGAGGTATAGCAATCTGTGAGAAATTCTCTACAAAATGCCTTTAATAACTCGCCATGCCAGAAAGCTCCTAACCTCAGTCATAGAAGCCGGCCTGCTCTAGTTTGTAACAGCCTCTATCTTCTTTGGATCCATAGAAATACCATCATCAGAAATTACATGCCCCAAAAATATCACCTTCTCTAGTCAGAATTCATATTTACTCAACTTAGCATATAATTTTTTCTCACGCAGCACTTGAAGTACTATTCTCAAATGAATCTTATGTTCCTCATAATCCTTTGAATAAATCAAGATATCATCAATAAATACCATCACAAATTTATCTAAGTACGGCCTGAACACCTTATTCATCAGATCCATATAAGTAGCTAGAGCATTCGTAAGGCCAAAAGGCATAACAAGGAACTCATAATGGCCATAACGTGTCTGAAAAGCAGTCTTAGCCTCATCTTCTGGCTTAATCCTCAATTGATAATAACCGAACCTCAAATCAATCTTCGATAACACCCAAGATCCATGCAACTGATCAAATAAATCATCAATACGCGGTAGAGGATATTTATTCTTAATCGTGATTTTATTCAACTCACGATAATTAACACACAACTGCAATGTCCTATCTTTCTTCCTCACAAATAATACTGGTGCACCCCAAGGAGATACACTCGGTCTGATAAAGCCCTTGTCTAATAACTCCTGTAATTACAACTTTAACTCCTTCAATTCAGCCAGAGCCATACCATAAGGGGCCTTAGAAACTCGACTAACACCAGGAACAATAGCAATTTCAAACTCAATCTCTCGATGTGGAGGTAATCTAGGTAACTTCTCTGAAAATACATCTTCAAAATTACAGATAATCAGGATGTCCTTAGCCGGCACACTACGACTCTTAGTAGTGCAGGCATATGCCAAGTAAGCTTTACATCCATTTTTCATCAAATGCTTAGCATGTAAAGTAGAGATTAATACAGGCACCCCCTTTTTCTTAATGCTTTGAAAGAAAAAGGGTTCCATTTCAGGAATATTAAAGAAAACTCTTTTCAAAAAATAGTCAATACTGGCATGATATTTGGCAAGCCAGTCCCTCCGTAAAATCATATCAAAATGACTCATGTTAACAACACCAAATCCACAACCAAACATTTCCATACACTTCAACTATACATCCAGGATACACAACATCCGTAACCGCAGGGGACCCAGTGGGAGTACACATGGACAATTCACAATCCAAAATGCATGGGGCAGATACAATGTAGCATGCAAATCACGGAGAAACAAAGGGGTGGGTAGATCCCGAGTCAAATAATATAGATACAGAAACTCCATAAATAGAAAAAGTACCTTCCACGACATTCAGAGATGCCTCCAGGTCCTGAACAGTCACTGCAAATGCCTTTGTCGGGATAGAAGGCTTCTTTCTTTCTAGCCTCAAAGGTAATGGATAGTCTTTGATCTGGTGGTCCAACTATCCACATCTGAAACATGCTTTCGATGCCTTACGTCATGCTTGCCCCAGATGTCTCCTCCCACAGAAGGTACAATCTTGAGCTGATACTCTAGAACCAGTCGCTGACTGAGCCGGTACAACACTCTTTCCCTTGTCAGCTATCCTAGTCCGCTTGGACGGTCCAGAAGATCAAACAGTAGATCCAGTACTAATTCCCACCCGGCTAGCAGTCTTCTTTGAATAAAATCTCTCCGTCTCTGCTTCTTTCTCATAGATCGCTGCCTTATCTAGAATTTTAGCTTACGTCTAGAGTTTCAGAATTGATAGCAACTTCCTAATGTCATCCCGTAGTCGTTGTTAGAACTTCTTTGCCTTTCTTAGCTCATCCTCTATGTAGAAGGGCGTAAAACGTTATAATTCAGTAAATCTTGCATCGTACTCCTTCACCGTCATATTTCCTTGTCTCAGTCTCATAAACTCATGCTCTTTCTGATCTTGGAGGCTAGATGGGAAGTATTTCTCCATAAACGTATCCTCAAATATCTCCCAAGTAATGGCATCATCGAGCACTCCCAACGCCCTCATCTTTATGCTCCACCAGCTATCAATTTTGCCCTCCAGTTTATACACCACGAAGGTGACATTCTCCCGATCGGTACACCCAATCACAGTGAATATCTTCTTCATCCTCTTTAGCTACATATCTGCTTCTGCTGGATCAGGCTTTCCTAGGAAGCCCGGTGTCACTCCGCTGTAAATCTTCATAAGTCGTAGGAGTAAGAAGTGCAGGAGTTGGCTCGGGTGTAGGGACCGAGCCATGTGTCTCTACTCGACAGATTCTACTACATTAGTCATTCTCTCTAACAGATTGATATAAGTAGCCTCTCTATCATAGGGCATACCAGCACCCCCACGGTCATTTCTTTTACCCCTTCTACTAGCCATCCTTTAATCAAGACAAATACAATGTTATAATCCCAAGAAATCCGTGGAAGGAAAAAAAATATTCAACGGTTTAATAAAATTTAAACCTAGCCTAAGAACCAATCTCTTAAAAGTTTTAGTTGCCGTAACTTCCTCGACCTATTCCTACAAGAATTCAGTACAGAGATTCAAACCTATGCTTCCACTTTTCGAACAATCAATTCTTAAGGCATCACAATTCTCTGATACAAATTGTGACGGAATAGATTTTTTTTTCCTCAAAAACTTCCATTAAGATAAACAGGATTTAGGACCAAAATATAAAGTATCACTTCTGCATAAATTTTGGCAGAGTCTTCTTTGTAATTGGATAAAAATCTAAAAATATAACCTGTACAAAACCTATATAACTGTCCAGTATAAGCACACAACTATCGATTTATACCATAATTGTTCCTACAACACACGTACAAAGGACCACAGATGCCATCCATGGCATTAATCCAACAAACCATCTACTACATTAATAGTTCATGAGTGAGATACCATCTAGGACCTATACAGAATATCTAGAAGTATAGAGCAGAAGCAAAACTATTAACCTACAGAAGCATAGTTTCCTGTTCATCACATGCATTACATGTATTTCTATACAAAACCCATATATACACAAATGTCCATAGGCATAAAATTTATGAACAAAATCATATATCAAGTCAAGTTTTTACATCCAACTAATTCTCTTTGGTGACTCCAAAATACTTTAAATTCTCAAAAGTCTTTAGAATAAGCTTTAAGTATCTCTTTCTCGTCAGGTACCAATTCTACAGTCTCATCTGAAGGAAAAAAATAATAAAATAGTGAGCCAAGACCCAACAATGTACTTACAGATATGCAGTAAATTAGTTGTACATAATAGTTGTGAAACTATGCAGAAACGGAACGGTTGTGCAGAATATAACATAGAAAATAGAGAAAGTATAATTTGACTATAATTAAACTCAAAATTAGAGACCAGTGCAATTTAGAAAGTAGAATCAGGAAGCTGAGTCAAAAACTTTCTCTTTTATATCAGTACAGAGCAGAATTCGGTACAGAATAATGGTACAAAATAGAATAGTAACGGACCCTACCAGTAGACCCAACTAGCTGAGGTGGCAAATAATCAAAGATAGATTGTGTTCACTCCACACAATCTAAGGCCAGAAACAGAAATAGGAGATCCCTTCCCATTGGATCAGTACAGGTATGCCTCCTGAAGGTAGGCTAGGCTCAGAATCTTTCCTCCTCACCGTAACGCCCCGAGAAAAGGGCGAAACATGCACAACTCCATGGATAGAGTTATCATTGATTACCACCGTAACGTTCTAAGGTATATCAGAGAACCTAACCTAACTTTAATCAGTCCAAGATCCTAAATAACAGTATCATAAATAACTTCTTAACTGAAAACCCTCTTTCATTTCAGAGTTTCACAATTACCCTTCAGTTAACTTCAGAATGTTCAGAATATACAGTAACGGTCTAAAAACTCTTCAGTTTTACTTCAGAAGTGCACGATAATTTATCAGTATAAGTCAATGTAAAATTTTTTAAAAAAAATTATACCAAGAGCTTCATTTTGGTGCAAATTAACTTTTATATAACAGAAGCTATGGTTAAAAATCATTGAAACCCCATCATTTCGTACCTAGGGCTTTGCCAAAACTTCCAGACTCAAATCAAACACCAAACATGTGTTTATTCATGAAATCAATGTCATAAATCCAAATACATATACTACATCATGCAATTTAACCAAAAATCCCCAATATTTTTGAGTTAGGATTTCGCCACATGCTTCCGGAACTAAATTGAACACTAATTACACACTTGTCCATGAAATCGAAGCCGAATCTTTTAATACACATGAGTAACACAAAATCTAACCGTACAATTAAGGGAAACATGTTTCGTTTGCTTTAAAGATGTAACAATATAATTTTAGAGCATTTTCATCAATTTTGAAACAAGAGAAAGTGGTAAAAGTGGAAAAAACATCCGTAGTACACTTGCCTAAGCCCAATCTAGCGTTATTTTTATCCGGAGTGGATCGGAACGAGTGATTTCCCCTTTTTCCTCTTCTATTCTCCCTCCTTTTCCTTCGTGCTGCTACTACTCTCCCTTCTCTCTTACCCCCTTCCCTTTATAACAAAAACAAAATCAAAACGTGGGGCAAAAGTTGCGATCGCGGTCGAGCGCGTGGCTTCGCGCGCTACATTTCTGCCAATGTCTACTCGAGTGTGCCAGGGTGCCTGGAGTGCGGGCTAGGTTCTGCCAACACCTTCTCGAGCGCGCCAGGGTGCACGGCGTGTGGGCTAGGTTCAGGATTTTGTGCTCACTGCCGTGCCTCAGGCTCGCGGCAGGTGCAGACCTGCTGCCTGTTGAACTCGAGTATTTTCCAACTTTTTACTTTCAACCCTCATTTTTCATTGAATGTTTGGCCTCTTATAGATTATTATCATTTCAATTACTCCCAATTATCATGTTTTTGGGTCCAGGACCTCACACCCTAAATAATGAATAAATTTTTATATGTTTTAGAATCAAAAGGAATTAGATATAAAATATGAAAAGATAAACGTGTTTCAAAAAGTATACTTGATCATTCTTCATATTTATACATCTATATTATGCTCCTATTCCCTTTCTGTTGATTTATTTTGAGTATATTACTTATTGTTGTTGATGATATTGTACTTTGCTGAGCATTCGACTCACTTCTTGCTGTTTTCTTACCTTCAGATAAGTATGAGCTTATACCTAATGAGGTGGAGTACAGATTAGTAGTCGGCTAAGTGTCAAACTTAGAGGATGATTGTATAGATATAGATTTTGTGGTTTTGTATTTTATGGAGTACTTTTGTACATCTTGATAGATATGTACTTGTATATGATGATATACAGATAGTTTAGTTTTTATTATATATTGATGGATGTATATGCTTTCGCAGGGTATTGTGGTTTATTTTTTTAGGTACGTAGTGGCATCTCTGATTTGCTGGCCTTGTATCCGGAAGATATGACGTTGGAGCCACACATTCCATTTGTGGCTTTTGGATCCTGTATTTTTATTTGTGTATATATGCATATTGTATAGGATATTGGCTCACGGATATTTTACAGACGAAACCTTACCGGTTTTTAATTAGAATGCGGTCCGTCACAACATACATCTTCGTGGGGACTAAGCCTTTCCGTTGAGAGCAGTACTAAATGCCACATATCTCAGATCACATATATCGACCCCATAGATCTCAAACCACCATGGTCCATGTAGGTCACCCGATCACGACAACATACATATGGATTGATACAAGGCCTGATTCATGGTTCCATAACATACTAATACATAAATATACATATATATCATTACGGGTTTCCATAAATAACAAAACCCACCAAGATTATAAGTATTCGTGTAAAACCACTGAACAAAAGATAAAATATAAATGTATGTAAATAATAAACAAAAGGGTGTGTAAAAATTACATGTATGTAAACAAAATGTCCAAAATATGTATAAATATTGTTGGACATGAAAATAGACCAAGGATTTGACTTACAGATATTTACCTCAACATTATACTCTACAGATCCAACGAAAGAATGCTTCGAGATGCTCGATAGCCACTTTCTTTCTCTTCCTTTTTCTCCTCTCTCTCTCCTTCTGGCCAGCTGCAGGAAGAATGGCAAAATCCTAACCAGCATGTGCTTTTATACCCAACTTCATGCTTCAGCGCTACGACGGATTGAGTTTTCTACCAAAAATCTGATAGAATTCTAGAAAAAATACAGCTGACAAATAAATACAGAACATGTACAATCACCTTGTACAACAAATGTACAATCTCAACATATCCAAAAGTCTATCAAATTCAAACCCTAACATCCAAACAACACAACCAAACAACACGAGATCCTAAAACTGCCACAAGCATTCCGTGGCTCCAATGTTATGTCTCCAGACACGACATTGAATACAAAAAGATGCCACTAGGTACCTAAAAAATCATAATAACCTGCAAAAGTATATACATTTACATCTATGGATAGGGGACTATACTGTAGAGTCCCACATCAGATTAAAGGAGGGAACGAAGCGTGCATTATAAGGGTGTGGATACCTCTCCCTTGTGGATGTATTTTAGGGGCGATGGAGGCCGTCTGCCAGGAATAAAATCGTGCGCCTATGTGACAAAGC
The DNA here is from genome assembly GCA_028571085.2 of Nepenthes alata. Lineage (NCBI taxonomy): Eukaryota > Viridiplantae > Streptophyta > Magnoliopsida > Caryophyllales > Nepenthaceae > Nepenthes > Nepenthes alata. Next base: position 2,229 of record JAOVVI020006952.1, on the reverse strand, counting down.
GGGCAATATTCACAAGCGGGTGCCCGGGGATGTTACAAATGATATCAGAGATGGAACCCGGGTTCGGTGTGCTAGTGAGGATGCTGGGCTCCCAAGGGGGTGGATTGTAAAGTCCCACATCGGATTGGAGGGGGGAACAAAGCGTGCCTTATAAGGGTGTGGATACCTCACCCTTGTGGAAGCATTTTGGGAGCGGTGGAGGCCGTTTGCTAGGAATAAAACCGTGCGCCTTTGTGGCAAAGTGGACAATATTCACAAGCGGGTGCCCGGGGATGTTATATATACTATCTGATTGTCCATCATTTATACAATATACGACAACATATTCAACAAAAATATTTATACATCATCTCAAAAGTGTACAAAACCACAAATAATAAGTCTTCAACATGATCTTCCCATTCCCACAGCTAGCCATCTTCTAGCCACTACTCTATTCCATCGGGTGTAAGCCTGTGTTAATCTGAGGGAAGGAAAAAAAAACGAGTGAACATAAAACTCAGCTATACACAATATAGTAGAAATATATGCAGTGTACTCAATATAACCAGATGGAAGGAAACATAAACATGATGCATAATACGTAATGTGAAATATGATAAAATACGTTTTCGAAATACAATTAACTTTTCACATTTTATCTTGATTTTCTTTAGATTGTAAATCATGCAGAATTCTTCATTATATTTTCGGATCTGAGCTAGCCAGCCTCACTAGCCAAAGGAATAGACAATCGATGAAAGGAATATGTATATACCCCACACATTCTAAGGCACTGCCATGATATCTTAATTTTAATATCATGTAACGAATGGTATATTTTTCACCAATATACAAGGCAAAATAACAAATATGCCACTAGAGTGTCTCCTGTGGTCAAGGAGTATTCCTCGATATATTACTGAATTATCCTAAGGCATGCCATGGAATATTACCATTAGAAATACAAATCCTTAATCCAGATTTTAGAAATACTTATTCTTTAAGAAAAGGTCCACTAGATTCTTATACAGAGGTCTCACTCCATGGAGAATAGATTATCAGATATAACAGATTGTGAAGTCCCTTAAAAGCTTTACATCTCTTGCAAAATTCATATATATATATATATATATATATATATACGGATATAGAAAATCATTTTCCATAATTTAAGTCTTCAATGACTTAAATTATATGCATAATTTAACATGATGCATGGAAGAATCAGAAATCTCTTATCACATCAGGTCTGTGACGGACCAGACACATTCCACCGCATGCGGCTATCCGTCGACCGAAATCGATCATACCCTCTGGTTAAAAAGGGTGGACTTAAAAATTTTTCTTTTCTTTTATATGTATAAACCATTCATTTGTACACAGGATCACTTACGGCCGAACTCCTTGAGTTGGCCTCCAAGTTTTAGGTTCTTACATGACCGGCCAATGAAAAGGACGGTCGGACACAAAGGTCCCAAAACAAGCTGAGATGGCACTAGAAATCATAAATTTCTAGAACCATAACATCGTACAGAAGCATACTATATTCATTAACTTTCACAGCGGTAATGTTCTACAAAATGCTTCCCAAAATAATCAAAAGAGAGTACATCAAGTCTGTTCTTGCCATGATACTTAATTTCGATCAGCTACTCATCATAGCTCATCCGCCTTACTGTCAGTTCTCATTCTCCATAAGCTTCTCATCATTTGAAAATAGCAAGAGTGAGCTACAAGGCCCAGCAAGGTACCCCATGCAGAAAATATTTCATACATATCATCGGGTCAAAATAGAGTTTTATAACATAACTTAGCATACGAAAATTATCATATCATTTCTTATTAAGTTCAAAAATCCTTGTTCTTATTCTTATTATCTTGTCTTTAGAAAACTCATAAAACCGTTTGAAATTCTTATCATCTTTAGGGACCGAATGGGAGCGGACAACATCGAGGAAAGGTTGTGTGCTACCTCACAACCTAGAGCCGTATCCTCTCATTATGCTTCTCGAGGTGGGAGGTAATGCCTATAACCCGGCGTATGGGGCCGTAGTCCAAAAGTCTCCCCCCATGGCCCAGGAGGCAGTCATCAAGTGTCACTCCAATATCCTTCATCCATCTTTAACATCAAGTTTAATGGAAACTCGGTTCTTAGTTCATATCTTTTAAAGGCCATTCATCATAGTTCAAAAGTCAGAAGTCATAGAGTTCCACTTGCTGTCCGGATTACATACATTTTTCTTGTTC
>JAOVVI020006951.1:757-15215 GCA_028571085.2 Nepenthes alata | reverse complement strand
ATCAGACGAGAGAGAATCGGGAGAGAGATAGAGCGAGAGAGTTGAGAGACGAAACTGAATTTTTCCTCCCCTTTCATTCAACAAAAGTAAATATATATAAACAGGAAACGGGAAACGGGAAACGGGGTCCGTAACACCGAATGTTATGACCTGGCTGGCCTCCACAGAAGATGGTGGATATGAACTGCCTGGATATTAGAAATAGCATTCCCAAGTCATTATCTGTGTGTAACGAAGTGTAAAAAAAACATCTCTTTCGTTGTTCTCTCGACATTTTCTGATGTATTTTGTAACGAACTATGTACACATAAATTATAAATATTCAATGATATAATCGTGGGTGAGAGTGAATCGCTTACCCAGCTTTATTTGTATGCTGCTTCTTTATGTGCTGTCAAAGAAACCTTCGGACTGATGTCGGCCTCAATCATTTCCCACAATTCTTGTTGGTCACGATTGGTTCTAATACTGACCTCCATCTCCAACCACAACTATGGTAGCACCTTCTTAAGGTCTCACTACACATTCATTTGTTTCCACTTTTTCTTAAGGTTTCCTCGATGAAACCCGTTAGTGTCCTCAATTTTTGTCTCCATAGGCTGCCTCTTCTATTAATGCCCATCCAATTAATCCTCAATATATTCCTTGGCCATGTTATGACAAGTTTGTCCGCGGACAAATATATTTTTGTTAGCTGAGTATGTCATTAGTGAGGTGGTGAAATATGCCTTCGTACAATGTTTGAGGCCACTTCTTTGTTTTGTGCCCCACTATTGAAGGCTCGTGTCATGCAGCTTAAATATCGGATCCAGGTCAAGATAAAAAAGGACATGTCAGTGACAGTAAACGTTCAGGAAACAAGTGTTTCCAGTAATTTCTATGAAGCTGGTCATCCTGCTGATTAAACAGATATGATCCATCATATTCTTTGTGTTATGGTCCAGCTATGAGAGTGTTGTTGTTGCTGTAACAAGGACGCCTGATGAATATTCTCTTGTGGATGTCCACAGTCTTTTCTCAATCATGAATTGTGTTTTCAGTGACTCCATGCTCAGTCTTTCTCATTGATGTCAGATAATGTTTGCAACCTAAAATTTTCTGTCCTTCCTCAAAGAACCAAAACCAACCTCAGAAGTTTAGTGCTTACAGAAATAATGGTTCTAATCTAATTTTAAGTTGGAGTTGCAATCGGCAAAACAACAATTGGCGCATTGAGGGTTCAAGGTCAGCTTTTATCCCAAGTACAGGTACACTGCAGATAAAAAATATGAAATAGTTGACATTTCCAGTTCTGGAGCTCTTTCACTATCCACGGCATTATATTGGTTCACATCTAGAATATATTAATTTTAATCGTGCTATGTTGGTTCACATCAAGTCCAAGTATTAGACCATAAGCATTTCTCCGATCTTAATATTTGAAGAATCAAACTTTCTTCTTCTTTATCTGATCATCAATTCCATAATGTCCTGCATGTCCCTTTTTAATAGTAGGCTAAAGAAGACAAGAGAAAGAGAAAAAAAAAGACGGCTAAATGGTGAATACCTGTCAATTAGGGTTGGGAGTATATTCACACACACACATATATAGACTTGTTTACAATATATTACAATGACCACGGCACCATTATTGTAGCATTTACCATTCCAAAAATAATAAATAACCTTTTGTCAACAGTTTATTAATGACAATAATGTCTATATTAAATCCTCTTTCTGTTTTTGTATAAGGATGAGATAATCTTTCAAATTACATCTAGTGGGCTTTAACGACTTTGTTCAAACAATAGTCTTCTACTTTGTGGAAGTGCATGTGCATCCCTGAGTGAGCATATGGTGGCAGATAATTAGTATCACTGCTTTAGTTACTCATCTTCTTCAATAGCTGAAAAGTTATTTCTTATTGTCTGCTTGTGAATAATCATAACTTTCAATATGGTTGTTTCATTCAATGTTTTGTTTTCCTTTGAATTAATTCTTTGACATGTCTAGGGACCTGACCTGTTATTTCGTCAAATGGATTATGTTATTTGGTTTCTTTGTGGATGATTATAGTAAATTCATGTGATCTATTACCCTCATGCTAAATCTGATCCATTTCCATGCATCATTGAAAATCAATTCGATCTCAAGATTAGCCATACAATATAATTGGGGATGTAGATGCAATGTGTTTCAAAAGTCTTCACGATAATGAATTCACACATTGTGCCACTTGCCCTAAAGCTATCAACCTGAAATGGGGCTGTTGAATGGTGCAGTCTCGCACTGTGGAAAGTAGAATCACCTTTTTCACCCATGCTTCAATCCCATTAAAATACTAGGATGCAACTTTTCAAACACTGGTATCATTAATTTCCATCTCAAGTTATTTATTGTATTTCTTCACTCCAAAAAGTTTTCTCAAGGTTTTTGGGCATGTTTGTTACCTCACACGTCTGTTCTTGTAATCCCCAAAAGTTAGTTTCCTCTTACTCGTGTGTATTTTTGGCTCAATATACAGCATAACGTGCGTTGTTCACTTCATTTACTTACCAACTGCATTTATATCTATCATTGTGCATTTTTTTAGCATGTGTTTCCCTTCTCATCAATAATAATTCACAACATTCGTCTTAGACTCCATCTTCATATGAAGTAACATCATGTTTTCCTTCTCCATTGCTTTATCTATGAATGAAAACATTTACTAACCAACAACATTTATATCTATCATTGTGCATTTTGTTAGCATGTGTTTCCCTTCTCATCAATAATAATTCACAACATTCGTCCTAGACTCCATTTTCATATGAAGTAACATCAGCTTTTCCCTCTCCATGGCTTTATCTATGAATGAAAATATTGGTATCGGTATCAGTCACGTAGTTATATCTGTATTGGACATATCGATTTATAGAAGTAAATTTTTTTTTTAAAATCATAAGTTGTTGAGAATATATCGTCATATATTCAAAATATCAAATAATATATTATAATATATTGTCGATATGATAATATATTATAATATTAGAAAATATCGGTATTAGTGGGCCTTGATACAAATACATATCGGCCGATACCTTCTAGGGCTCTATCTCATCTCTTTTTTGTTTCCTTTGTCCAACAAACCTTTCTTTGAACAAATTCCTGAATCGGTTCTTTTCACTTTACTAAATTTCTCACATTGTACTAATTTCATGACATACCAACTTCACAAAGTCTGCATCTTAGATCCCACTGCCAAACATGTTATCTTAATGGATAATAGCTACATGTCAGTCACTGCACCGTCTTCTAAATCTCTTTCTGGTTTCCTTCCCTTTCACAAACAATTCCTTGGGTTAACTTTTTCTTATTAGATGTTATTGTTCCACTTAGTGTGGATCTTTGCCAGCCTTTATGTAAACATCCCTCCTAGTTATCCAATAAGGACCCATCAACACCTAATAAACTCAAACCTAATGTTTTTGTGACTAATGAATATTCTGTGCTGACCTACTGTATACAATTTCATACTTTTTCATTGGCAAGTCATACTTCAAAATGGGATGAGGATATGCATGGGGAGATTGTTGACTTGGTTCAAAATGGAACATGGACTTCAGTTCCAACACCTTCATCTCACCATGTCATCGGATGCAAATGAGTTTCTCACCTTTAAGTAAAACCCAAGTGCTCAATGAACCAATTCAAATCCCTTTTGGTTGTTGAGGGGTACAGTGAAAAAGTGGCATTGAAAATATCACAACATTTAGGGCCATGGTTAACAAACTACCATTCAAGATACTCTTACTGGTGATTTCATCTAATGGACCCATGAGATAGTTTGGCATAAAAATGCATTTTAACACAGTTATGTTCCTGAGACTATCTTTATGCATCATACTCAATGCTTCATTGGTTCTCAATATGCTGATTGTGTGTGCAAGTTGAATAGGCCATGCATGGCTTAAAAGCAAGCACCTTGTCCATGTTGCCGATACATTTAGTTGTCTTCTTCAATTGGGTTTCCCTGGCTCCAAGTTTGTTCTTTATTTGAGGCGTGGACAAAACCAGTTTTTATAATTATTGATCATTTTGATGACATACTCGTTGAGGTTAATGATTCTTTTGCTTTAGGATTTGGTTACTCTTCTGAAGTTATGCTTCTCAACAATTTTGGCAGTATTCATTTATTTTCCTTGGTACTGAGGCCTCTTACAGTTGGCAATGGATTTTTCTTTTTTTTTGGTCACAGAACAAGTATTCATGTGATCTGTTGCTTGAGTTGTTATGAGGTGAGAAATCATGTAGTGCTTCTATCGCTTCCGGTTATTAAATACCTCTGCATAGTGATGGACAAATCCTTCTGTCTTTAATTTATAGTTGGTGCTTGCTTAGAAATATTTGGCAATCACTTGTCTGAAATAACCTTTGTTGCCAACAAAGCATGTCAATTCATACATTCTCTGATAACTGTGTATTGCAATTGGATAAACAAAATTTTTGTTACATCAAAAGTTGTCCAGTAAACACACTAATTTCTTTGTGAATTTTTGCTTGAAGCTGATTGGGCCAGTTGTGTGGACACACTAAACACACACATGGTTTTTGTCTTTGTTTTGGCCAAATTTAACTAGTTGGACTCCTAGCATACAAAGGATTGTGTCCCGGTCTAGCTAGGACACTGAATATTATGCTCTCATTGACGCATGATTTTTCCTAGATGAAGCAAACACATTAAAGTTGATTCTCTATATCCTTCCTCCTTTGAGGATACTCCGAGGGATAGGTCCACTGCAAAGCCCACCTACAGTAAGCATCTGTTGTGTTCCCTTGGTTGATCAATGTGCTGATCAAAAGCTTGTTATAGCTGTGATTTGCAATTATATGGTCCAAGCTCGAAGTTCATGCAGATCTGTTTCACTTTTTATCCCTTCTTTGCTCAACTCAATTACTTCTAATGCAGCCTTAGTAAGTTGAATTGTGTGCACCATGTATTTAGCTGACATAAGGAATCAACTACGGTATAGAGTTATTTAGGGGAAACCTAATCCTTCATCACAGCTAAACATATTTCAATGACATAGAAACATGTTAAATATTATATCTTGCTGATAGAATGATAAATACTATGTCTCTCAAAATAAGGATATGGAAAGGTTGAAGTTTACTGGACTAGTTAGGATTACTGAAAATGTCCCTCATGATGTGCTAAATAGTTAGCTTTATGTTTGAATTTATTGAGCTTGCTGGAAGATGACCCACGTATCTAATTATGCATAGTGCTCAAGGTTTTTCAAGCTGTTGCAGTTCCTTTTTTAATGTTTTGGGATACTCTGTAATAGTTGCTTTTGGCCTAGATCCTTTCTTTGTGGTCTGCCCATTAGTCCCTTTATGCAAGGGATGTGGCACAAAATATGTCAAAATTATGTTTCTGCAATTTTCTTGGTAACTAACTCGCTTTTGCCACTGCCAACAGTGCAAACAATTGATTTGTTTTACTTTTCTGTTTCTTTTTTTTTTCTTCAAATTGGAGGGGGGGGGGAGGAGGAGTAAGTGGAGTGGGTGGGATTGGAACTATGGTTCTTGGGCTTTGCATCTATATATAGAGTTCTTTAACTAGTATTACAGTGTGGTACATGTTTTTCAAACAGAAAAAGATATTTTAATCTTCATCATTTTCAGTGAGATATCTTTGAAAATCAAGGCTAATATAAGAGGTGTTGGTTTATCTTACATTGGTTTATATAATTGCATTTGTGAATTGAGGAAGCCAGTTTTACCCGATGGCACGAGAATCTGAGAATACTAGGGTATCTAATGAACTGATTATCTCTTATGATCACTGACACTTGTCATCACGGACGAAAATACTGATATCGGAATTGTTTGTGACCATATCAGTATGTGCAGTTTTGCACAATACTTACTGTTATCCAATGTGTGGGATGTAATTTTTTTTTGAATCAAAACAAAATGAACTGAGGGGAAATATTGGCTGCATTTGGTGTATCAACCAATATATCGTAATTTTGTTATAATATAGGGAAATATCAATACCCTAACCCCCACCCCCGAATATCAAAATATTTGTGAATATTGTTTTCCATGTTTGTGATCATTCTCAATAATATGATCCTATAACCATAACCCTATAGTAATGGTTGAAAAATGGAAGTCATTTGTTTGGATATTTCCCTTTCTAGAAGTTAGGGAGAATCTGATTCGATCGTTTTAATTTCAGTACAATCCAATGTCTGTAATTTCTCCTACATGAAACTCTTCATAAAGACAAGCTAGAAAATGGTGTGCAATTTTCTAAATTTGTACGAATCCATAGATTGATTGGTAAATGGTAAGGAAACATCATGTTCATTATCCATTTAATGTCTCATGTATTCTGCACAAGTAATTTTGTGTTTCCTATTGAACCACTAATTTATAGTAGCCATGTAAATTTTCTTGTACTTTGGCTTTATTTATCTTTTTTATTTTTTTCAAAAATATAACATTATTACTAGCATTACAGGCAGCTGATGAGTGTACCTCAGTTCTGGAGCTGGATCACAAGCATACTGGAGCATTAATGTTACGTGCCCAGACTCTGGTTACCCTCAAAGAGTACCAATGTGCAATGTTCGATGTCAATCGGCTCTTGGAGTTGAATCCTGAATCAGAAGTATATCTAAATCTTCAAGCCCGTTTGAAGACGCAGCTGGTATGCTTCCCTTCCCCTCATGCACAAAGCTATAAATTAGTTCCTGTTTTTCAAAGTTATGAAATACATGATATTGTAGAGTTAGAGGAATAAATGTGTAAAAATGGGGGGCTGCTTTGTTTTGATGTATGATAGATCTGGTCAAAGTTTCATTATAGTGCTTATACTCTTTAGGTTGCTATCATGCACATGGAGTCAAGAAGTTTTTAGATTTAGGGCATGCTTATGATGGTGAAAATGATTCAGCTTTTGTACTTTCAAGTAGAGTAGTGTTAAATGAGGGCAACAACAACCAAAAAGATTCAAATCCGATTATGTAGGGACTTAGTTTTTTTTTTAGTTGGAATTTCGTGATTGAAGATGTCATGAACTGTAACTCTGTAAGTAGTAGCAGGGTGACTCGTACAGAAATGGACAAAATTATTGAAATTGTGGGTAGATATGCTGTGAATGTATTTAAACCATGTAAATCAATTTAAAGAAAGCTAATGACACTGTCAATTATTATCAGGCTACATCTGAGATTGCTAAGGCCATGTTGCTTCTTGTTTTCGCTATGGTGGAAAACCATCTTTACGTTCGATAAATTATCATGTACAACATTGTGACTGGATGTGGATTGAGTATAGAGGTTTGATAACCACACTTCTTAATGTTTTGACTTTAGAGTGCTAGGTTAACATAGTAGACATGGTTGGTGAATAAAAAAAACAATTAAAATAAGGACAGCTCAATGCACTCCCGCATTATAGGATGGGGGAAGATCAAATATATGAAGCCTTAATTTCTATATTGCAAAGATTTTCTTAGTTGAATCTTTTTCCTCTAGATTACGATGGAGTAACCTCACCGTTATGTTCTTCAAAAGATGTAAAATAAATACTTTCAAATGAAATTGACAGACATGTTGAATCCATTGAGGTTACTGGCTAAACTAGAAAATCAATAATCTTTACGCCACAATTTGAAACTGAAAGATTGGGACTGATTAAACAAACAGAAGGGAATTCATTCTTTTGCTTATCCTGGAAAGGAAAATTTGTTGAGGCTCATTTTAGATCTGAAGGGAGTTTAAGGAGAAGTGTAATGATGAACTAATTATCCTTAACAGAATGGGAACCTCTATGCGGACACAGATTAATTTCACAGTTTTCCCCATAAAAGTTTACAGGACAGCCTGTTTCACAACCATCTATTACACTTACTCCTCACGAATCGTACAAAATTACATGGTACAACAAATTTACATACCACAATTCTGTTCTTTAGAAATGATAAAAGAACTCAATACCTGGTTTATGATTGACATGGCCCTGTTGAATTATTCTGTGGTAGAGACAGCAATCTCCTTCAGCAGATCTTGGTGTTCAATTAATGATGGAAAAGAACACATGGCTAAGAAGGAAGGGAGATGAGAGCTTCCTGAATTGAGATGATTAAGTGTTAGCTTGACCGGAAGAAGGCACCATAGAGATGTAAGAGATTTCTTGAAGTTCTAGTGCATTTGAGGAACCTGGAAATTTTAATTAAAATATAATATGCTTCCCGCAAAAGTCACTGAAGATAGCATACCCAGGGTGTTTGCTGCTACTCTGCTTTTTGTTTGTTAGCAGTAATCACTATTGATGGAAGCCTTTCAGGAATGGATGTAGTAAACACAAGGATGTCCAAAGCTCACTCTTGTAGCACATTAAGCTTCTTAAAAGAACTTTCTAATGCAGCCTTAGATTATTTAAGATCTTTCTGTAGTCCACTGGTCAGTAAGAGTATGAAGGTGTTTTCAGTAAAACAGGCCTTACACCTTTAACTTATGCCTTACACCTTTAACTTATGCTACCTTTTTTGGTATTTATACATGGATCCCCAACTTCTGCATAACCTTATTGTCAGCTGGCCATCATCCCAAAGATGCTTTTTTGGTTTCATCATAAAATTAGTCTGACTACTAATTAGGTTGACCCAACATATGAAACTTCCTGCATTGCAAGATCTAGTGAGAGTTAGATGTACGTATTCTTTTTCCTATATTATAGAGAGACTATTTTCGTGGCTTTAGAATACAGTGAAACTATCTCACCATGTGGTAAAAAGAATAGTTTAATGTTTCACTGTAACAGATGTCTTTTGCAATATTCAAAGTGAACTTGTCTGATATTATAATGCATTATGATTGACGTTGAATGGTGGTTCTTAAAGGTAACACCATGCCAGCTTGTACTTGTGGGTCCTAATGTCTGGATGTACTTTCTCCACTTTGTCTAAGCTTTCAGCTGTTTTATTTGTATCCCTTGTTAAGTATTAATTCTAACGTAACCCGGAAAGGAAAATTCAATCTTTTTCCATCCGGTAGGTCTGGTTTGTCTCATTTGATACACTAAGTACTTTGCTGTTTGGTTATGGAATGGGTACGTATTCATGAAATGTAAATTCAATTTGTATAAATGCTGTGCTGATTGTGATATAATATTATCTTGCGTACGGCAGTCACTTGCTCCTATACCTGAGTCAGAAGCGGAGCTAGAAGAGGATGAAGACAACAATAGGGATAAAAAGCCGGCAAGAGATGATGAATTGGGGAAAGTTGGAGGAGAGAAACAAAAGGCGGAGTTGTGGGAAACTTCTCCTTCTACTACCCCTAATAATGAATCATTTATGCCGAAAGAAGATGGAAGCAAGGGATTGCTGGAAAATCATTCTGAAGGATGGGTTGCAATTCCAAAACCGAAAGGACACTCGAAGCTGGACTATTCACGTTGGGACAGAGTTGTAGATGATTCTAGCGAAGATGATACCGACGATGAAGACGAGGATGACAAAGCGACTCGACCCCAATATAGGTTTCGTGTGAGAACCGTTGACGTTCAACAAGTCAAATGAGAGGGCACATACACAGTGAATGATTGGTTTCAGATGCTGAAGTTATAGATTGAGAGAACATCAGGCTGCTGTGTTGGAAAACATCAGTGTTATGTCAAAGGTTGGGACAGCATTAGATATCTCTACGGTTTTGTCAGATTTTGATGGTCTTGGATGCACCCATGCCGCCCAACGCTGCCCAAAGCTTTTCAGGAAGAAATTCTAATTCAGGCTGTCTAAGCAAATGTCGTTGTGTAGATAGAAGTGCACGGCTTTTGTGGATTATTCATAACGATGCACCGATGATGGTCTTGATTGTTAGGAAATTGGCAATAATAGAAGGTAGGATCTCCAATAGCTTGTAGGTTGGGGTTTTTCTTCTCCACCTTTTTGGGTGTATATGGTTTCTTTTCTTATTCAGGCAAATACAGCAGTCAGAAAACCAGGAATGTGGTAATCCCAGTATTTAAATTTATTTTTCTTGCGGTTTCCGCATCGCGCCTTTTAAGGAAGTTGTAACTGTTGGATAAAATTCATCACGGTTGGGGGAAACGGCAGAGGATGGCGACTGGATGAGAGTATTTGCTAAAACAATGTAAGACGTATGCCTGAAATATGATTTTAGGGGGAGGGGATCTTTTATAGGATGGTTTTGTACGGTGTATATTCTCATCTACTCATTCGTACTAGCCCAGCGGATTCATACAGAGGTTGATGTTATAATATAATTTATTTTTATTTTTTTATTTTATGTTATGTAATTCTAACAAATAAAATAATAAAAAAATTATTAAAATTAAAAAGACCGTGCCACCGCGGCTTTCGACGAATGATTCACCTCTCCGGTTTGCCTAGTTCCTGCCGTTCCCGGAAATATCTCAGGACTCGGCTGTATCGTCAATCCGTACAGCCACAGTGGTTTTCTCCTCCAGGCAATTTTGCAACTCCTATTCTGTCCTCGGCATCCCACGCTAGCATTAGCAGTAGTCAGTTGTTTTGTTCATGCCCAACCCAACCTGATCCCCAGATTTTCAGTTTCTTTTTAGATTTTTTTTTATTTGTCTGCATATTATATTTTTTAATTTTCTTAATTTATTGTTTGTTTTTTTGGTCACGTGAGGTAGGCATAACCGTTCGGTTAGCCATTCGGTAGGAATCTAACCAATTCTGTTACCTTATTACTATATATGTACTGTGTAGTTGCTGCAATAAATGAGAAAAAGAGATATTTCTTTCCTCCTAGCTTCTTCCCTCTTCTCTCTCTCTCTCTCTCTCTTTTCCTTCTGCGCCCGTCATTCCGCCCCCTTTCTCTACCTCTCTTCCTATGACTTCTCGATTTCTCCCTCCCACTGATTCTCTCTTCCTCTGCCTGAACTCTCCCTCCCTGTCTCCTTCTCTGGTTTTTGTCTTCGTCATTCGCCTGTCGTGGCCATCATTAACTGTGCACGTATTATTGGGTGCTTTCATTGAAATATGTCATAAGCATCACCACTCATTCCAAGGCAATGGAAGAGTCGATCGTGTTTCTGTTGAAGGAAATGTTAGAGGTCGTGGCTACAGTACAGCAGTACAATAAACAATTTGCTAATCAGGAGGCAACGTTGGAGCCGATCTAGCTCACTTTGAATAAGCTCCTTCTTCGGACCGAACGACCCCCTCTACCCACTACAAATCCACCATCACTCAAAAGGAATCGAGTGAAGCCCTAGTTGGTCGACGACTCCTACCTCACTTGTGGCTTTTCCATCTGTTGATGTCCATTTTCCACCGCGGCTTCCGACCACTACTTCCTTCATGGTGGCTTCCGACTACTACTTCCTTCGTGGCATCTTCAACCGTGATGTCACAGCCACAGACTCAAACCCTACCCTTAACACCATATGCATCACCTGACACCCAAATCGATCTCCATATTCATTTACCTCAACCCAAAATTCCTTCTTTTGCAGCGACCGCACAATGCAGACTGCATCACCACCACGGCACAATTCCAACAATCCCTTAAACCCTAACTCGGATCGACCAACAGACTTTATCATCCATAAATCCCCCTGTTCTTCCAATCCCCTCACAGATCACACCGTCAACTGCTGCTATTCTAACTCAACATGCTTAAACCCCATCAGTCCTGCTTCATTCTCATACCAATGAGAAACTTCCACTTGATGTACCAGTAGCTGCCTCCCTAAAACATGAAGCGGTTCTGTGTTAGCTTCGTTAGAGCACCACGGTTGTAATGCACATGGACAAGTTTGCATCCCTTTCTACACGCACTTCAGGTTTGTCTCCTCTCCATCTGGTGAACTGCTTTATTTTAGGGTTTCGTGAGAATATACGGCGTGAGTTATTACTATTGAAGCCCAAATCCTTGCTTGAAGCCAACGGCATGGCTAATTTAATGGAGAATAAAATAGAGGCGGGTTGATCCACTATCTAGCCTCCACCACTCACCAAGCCATAAACTCACTCCCCCATAATTCAGCCTGAAATCCTTTCTCAGCATTTCCTTCCACTCAACTTACCCTTCTAGGAATTATTTTCTGCTGACATGGCTTCACACAGGGAACGTGAGTTGTGCTTTCATTGTGATGAGCGGTTCACCCTTGGTCATCAGTATAAACCCTCATAATCTTTATGTATGTTGGTTGAGGGTGACAGCTCTGCCTAGGCTGTAGCCCCAATTCCAGGATTTGATTCTAATAACCCAGGCTTTCCTTCAGCAATTATTCAAGAGGTCGATTCCTTCCCCCCAACATCAAAACACGCTCCAACCATTTCTTTTTAGGAGCTAGTGGAGGATACATTTGATAGAGAATGACCCAATTTCCATTGCCCCATATTCGTTAAGAAACTGGCTAATACAATAGTAACTCTGGCCAAACCACACCCTAACCGTCCTCCAAGTCTTCCTCCTAAATTGCCAATAACCAAATTTTTCATTGAGTACCCTGAAGCAGATGGCTCTAGCCTGTGTTCAATGCTCAATCCAGTTATCGAGTACCCGACCCCAGAATTTTCATCGGAACTTCCTCAAGGATGGATTCTTTGACGTCAGCTTTGGAAGTTTCTCCAATTATTACCCTCCATATAATAGAAGGCCACTTGGTTCTTTCAACTTTGACGCTGTGGGGATTTCTCATGGGACGTTCTGTGGTTTTATTGGTGGATAGTAGCTCAACTCCTAATTTTTAGCTAATTTAGCCGGCCAGACAATTAGGCCTCTCCAAGCTATTTGGCTTTGATTTTAAAATTCTCTATAGGCAAGGCCAGGAGAACGGCCCTGCAAATGCTCTATCCCGAGTACTGGAAGGGTCTCTCTGCTCAAGAACGGCTCTGGTGATCCTGCTGTTCAGATTGTTGCACTGCCTATCAAGGCTAGGGGGTCCCAGTAGCTTGTGTATCCAACACAGCTTCTTGGATTTAGAAAACTTTCGTAGCATGGAGAAGCTAGAAACCCAGTGGAGAAGGTTAATGGAAACTGTTGATAGACCCACTACCTACCTACTCCTGTTGATTTGCCTGTTGATCAACATCTTCTTTCTCGGCCTGCTGATCTGCCCACCAACTCCTGGGGCTCTTAGCCACTCCTGTGTTTTCTGTCAGCTACTTGGGTTTTGGCAGGCACTGCTCAATGAAGCTTGTGAGATTGAATGTCAAGTTGAGAAGAGGGCTGACTAGCAGAGGCAAATGCTAAAGAGCAGATAACCCATTGGAGAATTATCAACATTTCCAAGAGCAAGTTGCGCAGGAGGTGTATGAGGAGCAATTTGTCACTGAGACTGAGTACAGAGAAGATGCTCAGCTGTTATTTGCTGATCATTCTCAGCCAGATAAAGCCCAACCACCATGTTCAAATAACGACCCTTTTGAAAACGCCAAGAAACTGTCTGAGGATCAGCTTCACGATTTGACCATTGCATTGCCTCCACTAGGGAATACGATAAAAAGTTTGCAGACAAGATCAGGAGCACAGATCTAGCTTATTACACCGCATCTTCCTAATGAAAATAAATCTAAAGAGAGGACAATACGAGTAAGTGGGAATAGAAAACAAATTGAGACTGTTAGGGAACTCATAAAGGAATTCAAAAATCAGCCTGTAAGGTTATCATCGCTCTCCAGTAGCTACAACTAGCAGGCCCATCGCCCATGTGGATCAGCTGGTACACCACCATGGGCAGGCTTCACTCATCCCGGCCAGCCATATGGGTAGCAGAAGCGATGGCCTCACCCATCTTAGAATCAACAGTTTCCTCCATCTTATCCTGATCAAGCAAATCATTATTAATTAAACAAAAGTGAAATCAATGTTAGAGGACGTAGAGAAATTTAGATTGAAGGGTCCGACATCAAGAAACTACTAAACCATTGAAATTAAAATATCTGAATTTTGAGACTTCTACAGGTTTAGGAATTTTGGTAAGAATCAAGATTTATTATACTGATTATGTTATTAACTCGGAAGCCAGAGGTTTATCCCATGACACAACGGTAACATAAAAAATTATCCGATGGACTCGATCAACAACCGATCTAGTTATGGTTATTAAAAAGACAACTCAGCCACCGAAGTTCCAACTAGTTATCAACCGAATTGATTTTAGAATAACAGAAAACTATCTCAGATGTAAAATTTTTAATCGATAGCAACCAAATTAATTTCGGATAACGAAAAGATAGCCTGGGTACTAAATTTTCCCCCGATTAATAACATAATTTAGTTTTGCTAATTAAATATAGAATAAATCAAATTAATTAAATAAAATTCAATATACTCTAACACACAAACACACACACGGTAACCTTATATTTAGCTAAAATTCTAAGAATTCAGCTACTACAGCATTTGCACGAGCAGTAGCAGAGTAGCCCCAATTTTTAACAAAATTTCCAATAATTCAAGAAGAAATTCAACATACA
>JAOVVI020006950.1:0-11991 GCA_028571085.2 Nepenthes alata | reverse complement strand
ACGCAGCCAGAAGCCTGAAGAGAAAAAATACAGCAAATCTCGATCAAGGTTTCAAAACCTTGAGTGACATCATTGTGGCAAAAAGGGCCACATTAAGAAGTAATGTTTCAAGTGGAAGTATGAGAACGGGAAAAAAGAGAAAGGAGAAAAGGGACGAGGTGAGGACAAGTCGTCTGTCTCACTAGTCACAGGAAGCGATCTCCTGTTGACATGTGAAGAGAACATGGCAAACCTGACAGACGAGGAGTCCGGCTGGGTGATTGATTCTGGTGTCACCTTGCATGCCACATCTAAAAAGGGATTGTTCACATCCTACACTCCAGGAGACTTTGGAGTGATAAAGATGGGTAATGAAGGAATATCCCAAATTATTGATAAGGGTGGCGTTGTACTAGTTACCAATAATAGGACGAAACTATTGTTAAATGATATTCGACATGTCGCTGACATCAGGCTAAATATTATCTCAGTTGGTCGGCTGGATGATGAAGGTTATTGTAACACCTTATGTGAAGGAGAGTGAAAATTGACCAGAGGATCTCTGGTAGTGGCAAGAGGAAAAAGGTACTCCGACCTGTACATGATGAAGGCGTCCGCAACGGTCGGAGATGTTAACGCAGTAATCAGCAAGAAAATCGAGAATTTGTGGCACAGGAGGTTGGGCCATATGAGTGAACGCGGACTGCATCATCTAACCAGGAAAGGCCTTATTGCGGGAGTGAAGGAGGACGGACTAAGAACGTGTCCTCACTGCTTGGTCGGCAAATAAAGAAGAGTCTCATTTCATGGAGACTTATCCGCTCCAAAGGTAGAACTACTTGATCTTGTTCACACAGATGTGTGTGGACCTTTTAAAGAGAAGTCATTTGGTGGAGCCCAATATTTTATTTCTTTCATTGACGATTGTTCTAGAAAACTATGGGTCTACCCATTGAAAACCAAGAACCAGGTCCTCGGTATATTTGAGCAATTTCATGCTCTTATTGAGCGACGGACGGGGAAGAAAATGAAAGCCATCCGAAGCGATAACGGCAGTGAATACATAGGGCATTTTGATGCTTATTACCGGTCACATGGTATTAGGCATCAGAAAATACCTCCAAAAATGCCACAGTTGAACGGAATGGTTGAGAGGATGAACCGCACACTTTTAAAAAGAGTACGGTGTATGCTTTCTGAAGCTGAGCTTTCAGGACACTTCTGGGCAGAAGTATTGAAGACAGTGGCCTATATCATAAATAGGTCGCCTAGTAAACCCTTGAAGGGTGAAGTGTCGGAGAAAATATGGTCGAGTAAGGAGCCATCTTATGATTATCTACGGGTGTTTGGATGTAAAGCATTCGTTCATGTCCCAAGAGATGAAATGATAAAGTTGAAGCCAAAGACAATGCAGTGCGTCTTTCTGGGCTACGAGAAAGATGAGTTGGGTTATAAATTTTATGATCCAGCTGGAAGAAGACTTGTTCGATCAAGGGATGTAACCTTCATTGAAGGTGAAACGATCAAGGGATGTAACCTTCATTGAAGGTGAAACGATCAAGGATATTGACAGGAAGACAAAGAGTAATGTCAAGCAGACGGACAAAATAAGTGTTGAAGTTATCCGTCCGGTATCTCTGGAAGACGAGGACAATGGTCCAGAGGCGGTTGAGTATAATGGAGAGGCAATTATGGCACCTGATAAAGATCAGGATGAAGTCATCCCTCAACCGGTTAAGGATCTGCCTGTCAGACGATCCTCACGAAACAGATGGCTGTCCGTCCGTCTGTCACCCAGTGAATATGTTATGCTCACTGATGTCGGAAAGCCTGAGACTTATGAAAAGACTATGGCGGACGAGAGCAAGAAAAAATGGGTGGAAGCCATGAATGATGAAATGAGTTTTCTTCATAAGAATCATACCTTTGATCTAGTCAAGCTTCCTAAGGGGAAGAAGGCCTTAAAGAATAAATGGGTCTTTCGGTTAAAAACCGGATGAAAATACCATAAAGCCAAAGTATAAGGCACGGTTAGTGGTGAAAGGTTTCAGTCAACGGAAGGGAATCGATTTTGATGAAATTTTTGCTCCAGTGGTGAAGATGTCTTCCATAAGGGTTGTGTTGGGATTGGCAGCCGCCCAAAATCTGAAAGTAGACCAAATGGACGTCCGAACCACCTTTCTTCATGGTGAATTGGAGGAAAAAATCTATATGGAACAATCAGAATGGTACAAAATTAAAGGGAATGAACAACTAGTCTGTCGTCTAAGGAAGAGTATGTATGGATTGAAATAGGCTCCAAGACAGTGGTACAAAAAATTTGAATCAATCATGATTAGTCAAGGATACCGGTGAACTACTTGTGATCACTGTGTTTTCACACAGAGGTTTTCAGAAGGCGATTTTGTTATCCTTCTCCTTTACGTGGATGACATATTGATTGTTGGAGAAAACAATGCTCGGATAAAGAAGTTGAAGGAGCAACTTGGGCAATCCTTTGCCATGAAAGACCTCGGACCGACAAATCAGATTCTTGGTGTTAAAATCATTCGCGATCGGGAGGTAGGGAGACTATGACTCTCTCAAGAAAACTACTTTGAAAGGATGCTCCAACGATTCAATATGGATAAGTCTAAACCTGTCAGCACTCCACTTGCAAATCATCATAAGTTGAGTAGTTGTCAGTGTCCATCCTCTGATGAAGAGAAAGCGTACATGAGAGGTGCTCCCTACTCCTCAACTGTAGAAAGCTTCATGTATGCCCTGGTATGCACTAGGCCGGACATAGCACATATTGTTGGCACAGTCAGCCGGTTTCTGTCCAATCCAGGGAAGGAGTATTGGTCCACGGTAAAGTGAATCATGAGATACATCCGATGAACTTTCAAGAGGTACTTATGTATTGGAAGTGACAAGTCTCAACTGGTGGACTACTCGGATGCTGACATGGCTGGAGACATTGACAGTCACAAGCCCACTTCAGCATAGTTAGTGAAATTTGTAGGAGGAGCAGTTTTCTAACAATCCAAGTTACAAAAGTGTGTTGCTCTTTCTACTACAGAGGCTGAGTACATTGTCGTGACAGAAACTTGTAAAGAGATATTGTAGATGAAGAAATTCATTTAAGAATTGGGCCTCAGACAAGAAAAGTATGTAGTACTTTGTGATAGTCAGAGTGTCATTCATCTCTGTAAAAACTCATCACTCCATTCCAGATCAAAGTATATTGATGTGCGATATCATTAGATGAGAGATGTATTAAAAGTCGGTCTACTGTCACTGAAAAAGATTGACACTGAAGAAAATGGGGCAGATATGATGATCAAGATTCTACCGAAGGGAAAGAATGAAGCATGCTGCAGGCTGGCCGAGATGATGGACTTAACTTCCTCACGGTTATGAGGAAAAGTTTATTGGAAATCACTCTCGTGTGGAAGTCCTCGTGGTCAGGAGACTTGGACGGAGCACGAGTATGCTACTTTAAGAAGAAGAAATTCCGGTGAACATAGTTGATCGAAACTTTCTCGACAGTCAACCTTTGCCAATCAAAATATTGACCAGTAAAAGTCGAAAGATGACTTTCTCTGCTGAAGAATCGGGACGGATTACTTCGACCGGTCAACGGTGTGATTGACCAGCCAAAATAAGAGGATGGTCAACAGAGTTGACCGACTGAATTTGGAAGGTCTGAAAGACTGTCATATCTCGAAAGGTGTACAGTTGACCTATCCGATTTGGTAGTTGGTAGACATCATTCTTGGGACTCCAAAGGCTGATCGGTCTGCAGGAGCAGGCATGCGCCGCTTGCTGCAGGACAGGATGTGCGCATGCACACATGCAGACCTTAAAAGTTAAGCACCAACCACCAGCTGGGCTATGATGGGGGGACGTATGTATATATGTGTGTGTATATGCACACAAAAAGACACGGAGGTAACAGTGAGAAAAAATAGAGGAGAGAAAGTGAAAAGAAAGAGAGCGGTGGGTGAAAATAAAGTGTTGAAGTTTTGTTTACCTTTGCTCTATTCTTATTTTCGCCTCCTGTAATTTGTATAATAAATTCTCATACCTAGTGATTCTTGGTGGATTTCGTGTCTCGTGATTTTTTTCTTATTTCAGAAGAATTTTCTACGTAAATTATTTGGTGTTCATTTATCTTCTCTTATCTCTACTTCACAGTGCTTGTGTGCTTTTAACAGTTGGTCGTCCATTTCGACCAACACCGATTGTTCCTGAAGTACATGTCAGTAGACTGCCTATTGACGCCAACACCGTCCTCTCGGTCCTCGACATCAACAGGCTATACATGTAAGGAAAGCAAAACCGTGAAGGAGAAGAATCATTATGGGAAGACTATACAAGGGAAGAACTAGAAATTTATTTTTGTTTGTCTTTACTCGGGCTTTTTTCTAAAATATTTTATGAATAATATTTACAGATCCTATTTTTCCCTCTACCTCAATCTTTGAGGGATTGATGGAAAAACTGGCTCCAGGTACCACGTGACAAAAAAAAAATACAGCCTCATTGAGCAATGACTCGCCCTTCTC
Source organism: Nepenthes alata (assembly GCA_028571085.2). NCBI lineage: Eukaryota > Viridiplantae > Streptophyta > Magnoliopsida > Caryophyllales > Nepenthaceae > Nepenthes > Nepenthes alata. Next base: position 7,462 of record JAOVVI020006950.1, on the reverse strand, counting down.
AAAATTTGCAGACAGTCACTCATCTCAAAATATCTAAAGCATGATCCTGAGGTGCACGTCATGTTTTAGAGTATATTTTATCCGCTCTTCCTCTATCGACTAGGAGGGATGCCTTTCATCCTCCCATTTTGCTTTTTCACTGTTTGTGGGGAGCCAAATATTCCCCACAATATTACTCCAAGGGGTCTGTCTTGGTTCCCCTCACTTTTCCCTTTTTCTAATTAATTTAATTAACCCATTTGGGAGCTGTTTCGCTCCCTCCTAATTGTTCTATCAATGGGGTAATTCAGAAATAAACAAGGAAACATTTGTGTTTTCTTTGCACTTATTGTAGTTAAATATTAACCAATAATAGTTCTTAAGCAATAATATAAAAGAATAATAATATATGTCACCCGTTAGGTTCTATTTTAAATTAATAGTAAAAAATATTGAATCTAGTCTACCAGACTAAAATGTCATTTTAAACATAAATTCATTAAACACTTTTAATTCATCTCTAATTAATTGATTAAACAATTACTAACATCTAATCTTAATGATCATAAAATTATGAGTATTTAATATTTGAACTCATAAATGATCAAAAATTAAAAATATAATCTCATCATAATTTTTTAGTTGCATTCATTAAACCTAAAAATTTTATCATACAAATAAATAATGCAAATAAGTATAATAATATGAATAGCTTTTGATAATAATTAATTAAGAATGCATAAAAATGGCAGCCTAACATCCCTAGTATGATTAGCTCATAGGGTATGCTATTTCTAACATTGAAATGACGCACAACTAGACACTTTAACACTTTGTTGTTACTGCACCAAGAGCCTACTTTAGGTTTAATAGCAATAAACCGACTACGACTTCTCTTATTGATAGCTGTTGAGAAAAAAAATAAATAAATACTTGGTGCTCCTTTCATTATGTGCAAGGCAATTACATCATGATCGGGGCTAGTCGGACCGTCGCAAGTAGTTTAGATTGGGATGCTGAACTCTCCACGTATCATAATTTTTAAAAAAATATGATGAAAATCCATATAAAATTAAGCAGGCATTAACCAATGATGATAAACGCACAACTTCCAATACAAGGGTAAGGATTAAAATTCAAAAGTTCCAACCTTCACTAATCATAGTAAAAAATACAACGTAGAAAATAAAATGATTCACTGACTATAATCAAATGTGCATGCTAGACAATAACTATCAGTTGTAAATTTAATAAAACACAAAAGTAAGCTGAATACGTAACAATCAATCAAGAATCGAAGTCTAGTAAAACTAAAAATCAATAAAGTAATTAAGGAATTTTAATTCCATGAAACTATTTAAAAGCGCAATGTTACAAAATAATTTCCATAGGACGGGGTTAATCTTGAAACGACCATGCTAGGCATTGTTTCTGCATCGTGTGAACTGTTGGCATAAAAAGGAAGGGGTGGTGATTGGTTGGACGCAAACCACTTGGACACTAACGGATACAGGCACTCGGACAGAGAGGCAGGAAATAAGAGATAAAACAAAGTGAAAGAATACAATAAGATTTTTACGTAGAAAATCCTTCTAACTAAGAAAAAAATTACGAGACTTCTATCCACCAAAGAGTTCACTAAGTATGATGGCCGATTACAAAGAGCTATTGGCTACACAAGCCCAAATAGCATAAAAAATAAGAAGAAGATGAAGAATGAAAAATAGAGTACAATGACACACTTTGTCCTCTACTCAAAACTTCCTCATTTTTTTCTCTCTCAATCTCTCTGTGTGTTTCTCTATCACTCTCTAATGCCTCTACTAACAATATGCACAAATATACATATATATAGTGAGGAGATCTATGGAGGCGCCAACCGCCCTATCGGAAGGGTGGTTTGTACACGCCTCCTAAGCCTGCAACAGTAGGCGCACGCCTGGCATACACAATGACAGACCTGCCAGCCATCCTATGACGTCTTCTCAATTTCCTAAGAAAGTAGGTTAACTGCTAAATTACAGTTGCAGACTGCTATGTGGCAGACCTTTTATAGACGGTCAATGTCTGCATCCCAGGGTCCTCATCATGCTTCAAGTCCTTGCCTCCAGGCATCTCGGACTCCATAGAAGGTTCTCAGACATGTCTAAAGTATCCGCGTCTATTTTTCCAGACAAGTCCGCGAATACATACTACATACGGAATGACCCCAACAAACTTCCCCTTACAACCGATTGGGAATAAAATCATTTAGACCAGCAATGTCACAATAAGTTTTCAGCTTTCCTTTTGGTAATACTTTAGACATCATGTCTGACTCATTTTCATCCGATCGGACCTTTTCAATTAATAGTTTCCCGTCATCAGTAACATCTCTCACCAAATGATATCGAATGTCAATGTGCTTCAATTTTGAATGGAATGAAGAGTTTTTACATAAGTGTATGACACTTTGGCTATCACAGAGTGCCACATACTGTTCTTGCCTTAAGCCCAAGTCTTGAATGAACTTTTTCATCCATAATATCTCCTTACTGGCCTCGGTCATGGCAATAAATGCGGCCTCCATAGTAGAAAGGCCAACGTATTTTTGCAGCTTAAACTGCCAGAAGACTGCTCCTCCAGCAAACTTTATCAGGTACCCGGATGTCAATTTTTGAGAATCAATGTCCCCGGTCATGTCCGCATCAGTGTAGTCGATCAACTGAAGCTTCTCTTCTTCAAAATGTAGACTCATTTTTAAAATCTCATGGAGATATCTGAAGATTCACTTTATAACAGACCAATGCTCCATCCTGAGATTTGAGAGAAATCGACCGACAAGACCAACCGCATGAGCAATATCCGGCCTTATACATACGGTCGCGTATATTAGGCTACTAACGGCCGAAGAGTAAGGAATTCTACTCATGCAGGCTTTCTTTATATCCGAGGACGGACACTGTTGCTTACTCAACCTAAAGTGGTTGGCCAGTGGAGTACTCACTGGTTTGGAGCTTTCCATGTTAAATCGTTACAATACCTTTTCAACACAACTTTCTTGGGACAATCAGAGCTTCTTGTTCCTCCGATCGTAAAATATTCTAATCCCCAGAATCTGTTTCGCCTGTCCAAGGTCTTTCATGGCAAAGGATTGCCCCAGTTGCTCATTCAGCTTCTTGATCCGAGCACTATTTTATCCGACGATCAGCATATCATCTACATATAGGAGGAGGACAACAAAATCATCCTCGAAAAATCTCTAGAAAAAAATACAGTGATCAGATGTAGTCTTTTGGTATCCTCGTCCAACCATAACAGACTCAAATTTTTTGTACCACTATCTTCGAGCTTGTTTTAATCCGTACGAACTCTTCCTTAGACGAAAGACCAATCCTTCTTTCCCTTTGCTCTCGAACCCTTCTGATTGTTCCATGTAGATTTCTTCTTGAAGATCACTATGGAGGAATACTGTCCGGACATCCAGTTACTCTATTTCCACGTCCAAAATAGCTGCCAGTCCAAGCACAACACGGACTGAGGATATCTTCACCACGGGCGCAATGATTTCATCAAAGTCTATGCCTTTCCGTTTACTAAAGCCCTTCACTACATGCTGCGCATTGTATCTTTCCTGCATAGTATTCTTGTACGTCTTCAGCCGGAAGACCCATTTGTTCTTCAGTGCTCTCTTTCCCTTTGACAGCATAACCACCTCGAAGGTATGGCTCTCATGCAAGGAGATCATTTCTTCCTTCATCGCCTCAAGACATTTTTCCTTCTGAGCACCATTCATGGCCTCATTAAAATCTTCAAGCTCACCTACATCAGCGAGTAGAACCTCCTCGGCTGGTTGAGGGGCCACGTCTTCGACCTGATCCTCATAAGGGACTGCGACTGCCTCATCAGTTTTGCCAGTCATCCTTGGGCCATAGACTTCGGACACAAGAGGTAATGGACGGACAGTTTCAACATTCACTTTGTCTGCATGGCCAGTATTGGACAGAGACTTCTTCTCTTTTCAAATGTCTTCAATGATCTCTTCCTCAACAAAGACCACATCACGTGATCGGATGAGCTTTTTTTCTATCGGGTCATAAAGTCAGTACCCAAGTTCATCTTCGCCATAGCCCAATAAGACGCATTGCTTCGTATTTGGCTCAAACTTACTCCTCTCAACTCTCGGAATATGAACAAAGACCTTACATCCAAATGTTTGAAAATGATTGTAGGCTAGCTCCCTTCCAGTCCATATCTTCTCTAGGACCTCATCATTCAAAGACTTACTGGGCCACCTATTGATCACATGGGTTGTCGTTTTCAAGGCCTCGGCCCAGAAGGATCCCGAAAGCTTTACTTCTGACAGCAAACACCTGACCCTTTCCATCAATGTGCGGTTCATCCGCTCGGTCTCACAATTTAATAGCAGCATTTTTGGTGGTATCCTCTGATATTTAATGCCGTGTGATTTACAGTAGGCATTGAAGGCCCCAATATATTCTCCGCTATTGTCATTTCGGACAACCTTTAATTTCTTCCCCGTCTCACGCTCAACAAGAGCGTGGAAGTGTTTAAAGACTCCCGAGACTTGATCCTTAGTCTTAAGTGGGAATACCCACTGCTTCCTTGAGCAGTCATCAATATAGGAGACAAAATACCGTACTCCTCCAAAAGACTTTTTTCTTAAAGGGTCCACACATATCGGTGTGAATAAGCTAAAGTACTTCGTACCTCTTAAAAAATGTGTCTCCTTGAAATGAGACTCTCCTTTGTTTCCCCGCCATGCAGTGAGAGCAAATCTTTAGCCTATTATCATCCATTTCTCAAATGAGACCCTTCTTTGCCAAGTAATTCATCCCTTTCTCACTCATTTGTCCTAGTCTTCAATGACATAAGTCTGACGACTCCAAACTGCTTGTGGCATTTACCTCTTCGATCTTGGCAGTGGCCTGTAACACATAAAAGCCAGAGGTTTTCCTTCATCGAGCAATCACCATAGACCCTTTCGTCAACTTGTATCTGTCGTTACAAAAGACATTGCATAAGCTTACATCATCAAGCCTTCCTACTGAAATGATGTTCATTCGAATATCTAGGATATGTCGGACGTCCTTTAGGATCAGTCGGGCACTACTGTTTGTAACAAAGGAGACATCACCACGGCCAATAATTTTGGACGTCTCCATGTTACCCATCTTCAATACTCCGAAAACACTAAGAGTGTAAGTTGTAAAGAGCTCCCTCCAGGAGGTGACGTGGATGGATGCTCCAGAATCCACCACCCAGTCAGTCTCCTGCTGGCCACGTTAACAAAATTATCAGTTTCCCAGGCCAAAAGCAGACTAGCTCTTGTGACAACGGAGACCGAGGACTCTTCCTCGCCACGTCCCTTTTCACCTTTCCCTTTTTCAACATTTCACACTTTTATTTATAACAAAATCTTTTAATGTGGCCTTTCTTACTACAATAATGACATTTCATATTTTGGTACCGAGAACGTGACTTACTACGCCCTTTCTCTTCGGACTTTGATCACGTCCTCGACTTCTTTCCCTGGACTCGGTCATAAGGACCTCGGAGTGCTGAGAGGTGGACGTTCCCTGAGACCGCCGTCTGATTTTCTTGTTCAGCACGACTCCTTTGGCCATCTCTAGCGCCACAACGCCATCAGGAGTTGTGTTGGCAATGGTGATTCTCATTACCTCCCGTGAGTCCGGGAGGGTTGCCAAGAGCCATAGTCCCAGCACTTCATCTTTGAACTTAATCCCCATGCGGCCCAGACGGTCTACACAGCCCTGGAACTCGTTGAAGTGATCAGCAACGGACGAGTCGTCCTTGTACCGAATCTGCATTAACATCATCAGGTGGTAGATTTTGTTGTTGTCGGTTTTGGAGGCGTACAACTTCTCCAGCTTTTCCCATAGCGTCATAGTATTCGTTTCACTTCTAACATGGTTATACACGTTATCGTCTACGAACTGCCATATGTAGCCACATACATGCTTGTGCTACGGCACCCATTCCTCGTCCGATTTTACTTTCGATTTTTGAGTGGCGAACACCGGTTTGTGCATGGACTTAACAAATAGCAAGTTGGACATCTTGCTTTGTCAGGTTTCAAAGTTGGTGTCGTTCAAACAAATCATTTTACTCGCAATCTCCATAACAGTGTTCAACAAAGTTATCGTACAAAGAACCAAGTCTTTGATACCACTTGTTGGCGCAAAAAGGAAGGGGCGGTGACTGGTCGAACGCAAACCGCTCGGACACCAACGGACACAGGCACTCGGACAGAGAGGCAGGAAAAGAGAAATGAAACAAAGTGAAAGAATACAATAAGATTTTTACGTGGAAAACTCTTCTAACTAAGAAAAAAATCATGGGACTTCTGTCCACCAAAGAGTTCACTAAGTATGATGGCCGGTTACAAAGAGCTGTTGGCTACACAAGCCCAAACAGTATCAAAAATAAGAAGAAGAAGAACAAAAAACAGAGTACAATGACACACTTTGTCCTCTGCTCAAAACTTTCTCGTTTTCTTTCTCTCTCAATCTCTCTATGTGTCTCTCTATCACTCTCTAATGCCTCTACTAACAATTTACACAAATATACATTATATAGTGAGGAGATCTATGGAGGCGCCAATCGCCCTACCAATAAGGTGGTTGGTACACGCCTCCTAGGCCTGCAACAGCAGATGCATGCCCGACGTGCACAGTGATAGACCTACCAGCCACCCTATGACGTCTTCTCAATTTTCTAATAGAGTAGGTCAATAGCTAAACTGTAGTTGCAGACTGCTATGTGGCAGACTTTTTATAGACAATCAACGTCTACATCTTAGGGTCCTCGTCCATGCTTCAAGTCTTTGCCTTCAGGTATCTTGGACTCCACAGAAGGTTTTCGAACATGTTTAAAGTATCCGCGTCTATTTTTTCAGACATGTCCGCGGACACATACCACATAAGGAGTGACCCCAACATAAATATCTCCGATCGTGGTCAGTTCCATCAAGCTTCTTCGCGTCTCTCCTTCGCAGGGGAGGGGGTGAAGGTTTAGGGTTATAGAGGAGAGGAATAGGTGAGAGAGGCTCTAGAGAATATGGGCAATTGATTAGTTTATTGACTATTAAATGCTGCTGTGAAAGGTTAATGAAAGTTGTAACATACATTAATATATTCGTAAGTGTATTCGGTCAAATAAAATTAATTATGACATTGTAAAGCGAATGATGAACAATAATAATTAATTATTATAATATCACAATGTAATTAAATATGAAGATTAAAAAGACAAGTCACTAGAGATTTATTCATACTTTGCCAAAAAATAAATATTTATCAAAAACTTACCCAAAAGTCGAAGGTAAACTATGCTTGCTCCGAATTTAGAAATATGCATAGCTGGGGAATATCCGTTCCAAATATCCTCCCTCCTCACCAATGGAACTTTCGTATTTTTTTTCTTAAAATTTAGGCGGAGGTTTTCCAGATCTACAGATAAG
>JAOVVI020006949.1:0-14164 GCA_028571085.2 Nepenthes alata | reverse complement strand
CGTCCCCGGACATGTAGAAGGCAGCGATGACTAGTTTCTGTTTCGGTGGAGTGCTATGGTTCCAGAAGAAATGCTTGATTTGAAATAGCCAGCCGATGACGTTTTCTTCCGAGAAAAATGAAATTTTGAGTTTGGGAAAGCAATGGGAGGCAACAACTGGTACATCGGGTGGCAATTGGAGTAGTACGGGTATGGTTTGCACTGGATAGGGTAAAATACCAAAGAATGGGGCCGTGAACGTCTAGTAGGGTGGAAGCAATGGGGGATTTACGGATGGCAAGGGTTGTCGTTCGAATCGTTGTCGTTCGATTCTGGCCAAGGTATGACGGATGTCGGCGCGGGAGTGCCGAATCTATTCTATGATGGCGTTTGTGTGTGGTTGTACGGTCTCGGCGACTTCCTTCGAAAACCCAGAGATGGAAGCTTTCAAAGCGTTGTAGCGCAATGTCAAGCCCTCTGTCATTATCTCAATGAAAGCACCAAATGCTGCATGCACCGTCGGCAGCACCTGTAATCGAAGAGGAGAAGATGAATGGAGAAGAGGAAGGAGGAGAGAAATTTAGAGAGGAAGGGGAAGGGGAGTTCAGGCAGAGGGAAAAAGAGGGAAAGAAAGTTAGAGGAAAGTTGAGAGGGATAGAGAAAGCAAAAAGGGAGAGAAGGCGCCAGAGAAAATGAGAAAATATATTCTGCTCTTACTATAACAATGCCTGGTTACATATATAGTCATAGTCCAACTAATTTAGTTGGAATCAAACAGGAAGACAGAAACAGAATGGGAAAAACAGAAAACAGAAAAGGGTAAGGGAAAATAGAAAAGGAAAATACAAACAGAAAATGGAAAAAAATCAAAAAAATAGGAAAGGGAAAAAAGAGAAAAGGGAAAAACAGAATGCTTGTAATAAAACCCAAATCCCCCGTCAACTGTCAGCTATTAAATTTGTGAGTATAAGAAATAAACAATACATAATGATTTTTAACGTGAAAAATCTTTTTTCAATTATAAAAAAAATCATACGGTAAATTTTGAATAAATTCACTATAAATAGTGCCGGTTATAAAAATCCCCTTCGAAATCCCTGCACTCCGAACCGAGTAAAGTATTGTTGAATACAATCTCCTCTAAATACACCTGACAATCCACAAGACAAATGTAATGAGAAAAGGAGCAACCAAACCAAAATACGTTTCTAGAATCACCTCCAGAACGATATACCCAACCTTGGTGAAGAATGGAACTCAAATTAGATCTCGACCGAATGCCAAACCTCTTCCTCTTCTCTCTTCTTCTCTCCGTTCTCTATGTGTGGCGCTCCTTGTCGAAAAAGATTTCAGAATTATGTAGAATTAAACCCTAAAATAGTGTTCGCACTATTTTATAAACCCCGGGGGTGCTTGAGCGCCCGACGAGCGCCACTCAAGCGCTAAGCCTCTGGAATCGACACTCGAGCGCCGAGCAGGCGCAGATCAAGCGCGCATGCACTGGAATTTGCACCTCTTCACTGCTCGAGCGCCTTTCAAGCACCTGACTTGATCTTGCCTCCTGACTCTTCGCCATGCGTGTAAACGCTCCGATCCACATACGAGCCTTGTACGAATCTCCGATGACTTTTCGTTTGTTAAACTACCCACAATGGAGTAACCAAAACCCAACACATAATACCTCTAAAAATATGACTATTTTTTCCCATGACATGCAGACTTTTCATAGTAAATTAATCAAACCAGTGGAATTAAATATTCAAGATACCTAACTAATGTAATTAGGTCATTAAAATAATATCAATGAAAATAAAACTATAAAGCCTCACTAATAATACTCGACAGTACACAGGTCAGCAATGACATTGGGTTGGCTTATTTAATGCAGCCTTTTTCTTCTCCTGTTTGCTTATTTTATACATTCTCCTTCCCCTCAAGACAATCAATGTCTTCTAAATTCCTTGCTGTTTTCAATTCTAAGAACTGGCATTTTCAGAAACCGATGTATAAAATACAGTGCAGAACAAGAGAAGCAGCCAAGCAATTTGTGGCCCATCAAAGCAATGAACAAATTTCACTTAAACAGACACTTCTCAGTCTACCAGATGCATGATGTTTTTCATCAACAGTCACTTATTAAAAAAACAATAACAAAATAGCAGCATTGCAATTGTCAAAGATTGGAACATTCCTTGGCAACCTCTACAGAGAAAAGGAAAGGGAACAAAAAATATGAAAGAAAAGCAGAAACGGTAAACGATGACCCAGAAAATTGATTACATGCTTCATAGGCTATTCATTAAACACTCACCATACTTTTTGGAAACAACGGTACACTGGTTAGAATTTTAGTACGAAAATACATTATCAGAGATAGAAGACTCGTGAAGGAGTTTACGCACATTGAGCTTGGTGACGGATTCTTGCTGGCACGTCGGAGAGGGAATCACCGATCTCGTAGACGATCGCTGGCCCAATCTCGCAAACGAATTGCGCGTCGTCCACCACGAGTATCTATTAAATGGAAGTCCTTTTACCTAAAAAGCCGAAATCAACAATATCACATCAAAATAACACACAGACCGAAAAACCAAAATCAGTTATGAAAACTTTGAAAAGACGGAGAAAGATAGGGGGACCTGTGAATTAGGACCGATAGGTTGAATTCCAGTACAACGATCGCGAATTCCGCCGTTTGTCTCACAAGTTTCGCAATGGAGGGCACAATCGCACCTTCGATTCGCAATTCAGGTTCATACTGCCTCGCTAGAGAGAGATAAAGAGATTAACGAGGAGAATCAATGTGAGAGAGAGAGAGAGATTTCAGTATTCAATTGTAGTCATATGGAGTTATATCACTATTATATTTTTATTAAATTTTTTTTTATTTTTAAATAATAATTGGATGTTCATATTCATCAACCTTCTTATAACACCTCATTATAACTTTATACTTATTATATTTTTAAAAGTAATATAATATAAGTCTTTTACATTTTTTTAATATTAAAATATCAAATTTTATATTATTAAAAAATTAAACTTTTATTATTCTTATTATTATTATTATATAATAAATACTTAATATAAAAGTTGGAGACAATTATGAAGGTCTCGCTTGGAACCATGCACCGTACTAACCACGGCACAGGATTTATGCTATAAATTTTGGTCGTTCAGGTAAAATTGGACTGCTAAATTATTTTTTTTTATAAATAAAAAAAAGACTTATGGTTATCGGCCATTAAATTTTATTTGAACAGCTAAGGTCGTGTTATGCAAATCTTGTACCGTACTGACGCGGTTTAGAGCCCCTCGACTCTATGAAAGGCACTCCCCCACTATACCACAGTAGAGCCCAGAAGAACCACTTTCATTGGCAAGGTAAAATTATATGAGATTGTTATTTAAATAATTTTATTAAAAAAAAGATAGTGTGTGAGCCTCATGCAAAAAATTGTAAAAAACAAAAAACAAACTACTTAACTAAAAAATAGCAACTTTTTTATATATTTTTTATATATTTTTTATAAAGTTCCGTATAAACTTTTTAAGATTCATACGTATAGATTATTTAAAATAAACTGACTACATAAATTTAAGAAAAATTAAGTAAGAGCTAAATAGCTTATACTATCTTATTAAACTAATAAAAATAATTTTTATTCTACTTTGATGAGCTTTTTTATCACGGTCAAATATAGATATAAAATATTAATATATTAATATTTCATTAGTAAAATTATTTGCTTTTTAAATTTTTTAAGGGGTAATTATTTTCTTGTATAGTTTAGTTAAAATTTTCTATAAATTCTTCATTGTATATGTTAATTACACATATTCAATATACATATTAATTTTTAACATGATATCAGAACCAAATCTATACTCTTGGCCATTAAAATAAACGACTTATTACCTTAATAAAATAGACAGATTCTGTTTTATTATTGAAATAGATGGCTCTCTCTAGTCGTTAAAAATATTGTGCTTTTTTTTGGGTCATTAAAATCAATTATTAGACGGTTCTCTTTCGATCGTTGAAGTAGACAATTTTTTTCCTTGTACAATGAAATGGAAAACTATCTACCTTCGATCATTAAGATAAATGACTTTGATGATTCTTGGATCTGAATTGCTGACAAATTAGGATGCTATTTTGTTTTCAGGTTGAATTAAAGTAGGTCCACTCTCTATCTTCTATATTTTGAATCCTACACACCACAACTAAAAATAAGAGTTCAGAGAATTTACGGAACTAACTCCTCGATTTGTCCTCCGATATTCAAATCAGTTATCTTATTCAAAATATAGAAAGATGTAGGAATGAGGGGTATGCGTGATGATACAAGAATGCGGATTTTTTGATTTTGACTCAAAAGTTGCGTTGGGTGTGGAGCAGCTTTATTGTGATGATGTGCTCGCGAGGAGTGACTTTGGTATCGAGGGAGCAAGAATTGCAAAGGAATTCTTGGGAGGCTCTTTGGATTAAGAGTGATCACTTGAGAGATCTTGAATGTGGGTGTTTTGCGAGCGAGTTTGAGCGGGAATATAAGCATGTCTCTTGGAGTTTGTCTCTAGGGTTTCTTATAGCCATTGGGCCAGCTCAGCCTTAGTTGGGTGTCAAGGCTGGCCACCAGCTGGCCGTGCAAATTTGATATGCTGGCACAAAAATTGTGGGCGTCGGTTAAGGTAACCGTGATCATTTAAGAGGATTCCTTTCTTCTTTGAGGAGAGATTGGATGGGGCAAATATGAGAGTTGCCATTATATAAGATCCGCTAAATTAGAAGTTTCCATTATGAGAGATTCGTTAAATTGAAGTTGTCATTCTTAGAGAGATTCGATTAATCTCCAACGCGCATAAAAAGCTCTATGGGCCAGTCAGATTGGGTCGAGGCCAATTTGGGCCATCCGGCTGGATAAGGAACTCTTTAGGGTCAACTAAAACATTGACTAGCCCCTGGTCCAGTAGACCAGATGCCTTCTGGGCCCACTGCTGAGTATATAGGCTTTCGTGTTGAGTTAGCCCATTCCTACCACCTCTATCAGACTGTCTACCTCGATTATTGAAATAGATAAATCTCTACCTTTAATTATTGAAATATACGACTTTATGTTTTGATCATTAAAAAAGACAATTATTTACATTAAGATATTAAAATGGCCGATTTTATATTTGATTGTTGAAAAAAACCACCTTTGCCTTATTTGATAGTGTCATCTCTACTTGATTTTTTGTTATCTCACCTACATAATGGTGATGATTTCCAACAGACAAGTGTTATCATTTCATTGATGCTTATGTGATGTCCCATCCTTTTTATACTTTTCAAGTACTCGCTAGTTAATTTTATTTCCATTATATTTTTAGTCAATATTCCATCTCAACGTTTATGACTTGGTTTTAACTTCAAATTGGCATCAACTTCACCTCATTAAATTTGAGGGAGATGTTAGTTATTGGTGGGTCATGTATTTGTGAGGCCCAAGAATCGCGAAGTCCAATTGAGATAGCAGCGACCCAGACAACCAGCACAACCCAAAAGTCGAAATAGCCTACGTGGCAACCCAATGCCCGTAACCAATCAGTACTTCCTACGATTCATTAATGCGGTTGCAGGTGACAGGCACAGGACAGAAGAGGCGGGCCAACGAGAGGAAAGTCAACTTTGTCAGCCGCGACTTGCGCCACTCCCTGCAATTGTCCAGCCAATCCTCACGAGAGAAGAAGACCAAGCGTGACAAACGATGCACAACGGTCTCCCCACCACCACAAGGCGACAACTAACACCACCGACTATCGTCAACGATCAACGGCCGACGATTCCCTACAGGAAGGATTCTCGTGCCCAAAGCTCCACGCCATAGAGCCTATAAATTTCCTCTATTTCCACAGGAAGGAGGATCTAATTCCTGATCACTAATTAGATTCTAGACATTGAGACGTGCACTCCCCGCACTCCTGCTCTCATACTCACGTCCTAACCAATCTTCCACAGCCCTTCTCAGGCTACAAAAGTGAGCCACCTTTTGCGGTGCATTCAGAGAGTCAAGCCTCCCATAAAATGCTCATCGAATCCCATACTCTTGCATCCACACACTCCCACCGCATACTCAATATAATTCCCCACACCTCTAAACGTGTGCCCCTTTCCGTTCATTGCGGGAAGTCACTAACTTGAGCATCGGAATGTTTTCGGTGGGAGAAATCCCACCAACTCCTAACATATTATTTATAGTTTGTATTGTGCAGGTTTCAGGTTAACAGCGACGAAAATTAGACCCGCTCATGATCCTATCCGGACGAGAAGGAATCTGAAGGCTCTCTAATCTATATGACAACCAGAGACTCGGGACACAACAGTTATTATAATAATGTATTAATAAATTAATAGTATACTTATTTATTTTCCATTTTCTTAATTTCCTAACGTATAATTATTTCCTTTTATAGTTTAGTTAAAATATTCTATAAATTCTTCATTGTATATTTAATTACACACATTCAATATGCTTATAAAAATAATTTTTATATAATTATTTATTTTATATAAGAATATAAAACTTATTTATATTTATATATTTTATACATATTTAAAATTATCACCGCCACCACAATTATAGTTGCCACTGCACACTGGAAATATCTATTAATACTTACCAAAGTAAATAATTCTCTCTCTTTTTGTTATCAGAGTTATTTTTTATTTTTATGAAGAAAAAGTATCCTCATCGGACGGATATCTATTCCTGCATAAAAATCCAACCAAATTCAAAATATATAATCCAACAAAACATACAGTAAACAAAATCGTAGGGTAAACCAGATAACTGTAATAGCCCTATTCAGGAGGAGCATGCGAGACGGAGTGCCCCCGAGAGGCAATAAACAACGGACTTCGATTGACAAAGAAGAATGTTTAGGGTACCCTTTAACCAATATGACAATTATCCATTCATCTATTCTTTTGTGAACTTATTAATTTAGACAGAATGGATAAAATGTCATGCCATCAATAGTGTCCCCCAAACAACGTCCACCAACAAATATCTACTCAGATAATTAAACAAGCATAACCCCAAAACAACAAGATCTACCCTGTTCAACATCATTATCTGATCATACCAACTTCAATTTAAAGCGACAGGATCATGGAGGAGTGTTTTTACAGTACCTTCCAGCCCCTGTGAAGTGAATCCATCATCTTCTTTGTAGAATAGATGCAACACTTTGCTCATCTTCCAAAACAAGTCCTTACAGGCCCTTGGAACAACACTCTCCTCATCCTGCAAAACTAATCTTAGCAGTTCTCTCCGCTTTCCGACAACTACCCTTTCAATGTGTCGGATCGCCTCCTCTTCCGAGAGGGCCCCATTGCTATGATGTAAATGTAGAGACAGAGCATTCAATTTTCCCTCCTTTGCTTCCCTCTGCATAGCAGCCACAATTGGTTAGGTATCATTTTGACACACACAAGTGCTAATACGGAGAGCAGCTACTACCTCAAAGCCTCGGATATCGTTAAGCAAACGACCACATGTGCTCACAAGCTCAAATATGTTATGATATTATATGCTTGTAATCACTTTCTCGGAAAGCTTTGGCCCAAGAAAGTACAGCACTGGAAGAACAATTGGTCCCAATGCAAATGATATGTATGCGTTCTTCATGTACTCCTCCATTGTTGGCACTGACTTGTTTCTCGACATCTCTGCTTCTATCCACATAGATTTCATGAGGCTCAGCCACTGTTACATAAACACAGTCGTAATTATCTTTTGATAGAACATAACCTGAAAACTAAAATTGCGTAGAAAAAGTCTCCAACTAAACCAAATTGCATAAAAATGGTTTCTCAAAGGAGTAACTAATGCCCGAAAAATATATTGCAGGAAAAGAGAAACCTCAATGAAAGTTTCCAAAGTTTGCAAAAGACTTTAAATGTGCAAACTCACAGTCTCAACAATGTGGCCCGTCACACTGAAGTCTTGGCATGCACATGCTTTATCTCCAATCTCACAAATGGTACGGCGAAGTGCTGAGAATATGATATGGACTTCCTCAGAAGAGCAATCGATGGCTTTTTTTATATCCCACCTGCATTTCAACTCTTATCCCAATAATAACTTCATACAAGAATAGCGAAAATCTAGAAGAGGGTTTTGCAAATGGCCAGCAAGAAGGGCAGGTTTTAAGAAAAATAAGAGATCAGATAACTCACTGTTCAACCAAACTAATCAGGTTCAGTTGTTCCTCTGAAGAACCTCCAATATCAAAGAAGTCATCAATGACAGTAGTGAGAATGCCATTCTTAGTCCATGTCATGCGCGCATCAGCTAGTTCGGGTGAGAAAATTGTTGCTGCAGCAGAGAAGTAGCAGTAACCAAGTTTCTGTCTACAAAAGGCTAACCGGTCTAATCTGTTCTCTATCAACCAGCTGCTTCCATATGATAGCAAACTATTTCTTGTTAGAAGGATTTAGCAATCACCATTTTTTACTGCCGTTCAAACACAAATCTACTTTGGCTTTTAGGAAATATTCAGAAACATAATACAAAGGCAAAATTTCAACAGAAGCTGTATGGTCATAGGCATCATGTTCTCTCTCACTGATAAAATTCTATATTACTGAAACTTCTAAAATTACTGATAGCAAAGCAGATTAATAATTCTAAAATCTGAAGGATCTGTACCATTTAAGCTGTCTCAATTCCTGGAGATGCACTGACTGACAATAGTTGAAATCCTCCACTGCTAGCTTTAGAAAATGTTCCTTGCTAAAGTTTGTAAAACTGAAATAAGATCCAATTTATTAGTGCATGAGTAAAAAAATGATCAAGCATCTTTTAATAGAGGATTAGTCGTATTAAGTAATGGGTGGTAAAATTATAAGAATAAAACAAATCTGAGAAACAATTGTGGGAGAGCAGTACTAGAATGAAGTTTTAAGAATGCTAGAGTTATCCAAGTTGTAATGCTCCATATATCTCCTGTTTGCCAAATGATCCAAATTTGCATGATAGGGATTCTTCAGAGCATCATCCACCTAAAAAGGTGAATAGGAGTATAATGTATACACTATTTCACAAGGAATGAATATCAAATTCATTCCCCCCCCCCAAAATAGGTCTCATTTTGTCTCCTTTATTTCCTTAGTGATAAATTTATTTTGGAACAAGTAGAACACATATCAAGTATGTACCTCTCGAATAACGTAAGTACTGAACCCATCCGCTCCCATGGAAAAGTTGGACAATTGCTGCTTCAGAAAATGTCTGGACCATAAATTCTGTTTCTCTAGGAAAGATTCATTGGAGTGTATGATGAGCTCTGATGCCCTAAATATTTCCAAAGCATCAATAATATCCTGTAGATGTCCTCCAAACCGGTCAAAGCAGCAGTCTTGTTCACAATGTTCGGCTAATGGCTCTAGACCACATGATTATAATGTGTTAATGAAAAGAAATCATGGAATTAATTGAACATCTAACAATCTATGTTGATCTTAGTAAACAGGTCGTGGCAATGCCCAATAGATAAGCTACCTGAAGAGACATTATACCCATGACCAAATAATAATCTAAATGCCATTGCACAACTAGCAGTGTCAGAAAATATATCTTCATGGCCCTCTATCCAGAGTCTGCTCAAGCATCATGATTGCAACTGATTAGAGAAAAACCTGAAAAGAATATCCATTCCTACGAGATAAACTGATTCATCTCAAAGAAGCCTAGCTAATGGGTTTATCAAGTAGAAGAGCATTACCGAAATGTTTCATCCAATACACTAGAAATATTTTCTGTAAAATGCCGATAAACTCCCAACCTTTGAAGCGTGTCAACTATGCTGAGCTTGGCATATATGTCTATAGGATACACTGTGGGGACTACAAGAGCAACAATAAAACAATATATGGTGAGTTTGACTGGAACAAAGATACATCATGGACAACATGCAGCCATGGAAGGAGGTACCTGCATTTCCAAATTGCTGCAAGACTGAGCTGAGGTAATCACGGCACCCAGAGTTTTCAAGGTGAGAAAGTGCAGCTGCTGTGGTAGAGGGTGAATTCAATAGCGATCCGTTCTTTCTCTGGTAAGCCATTACCATGTCCCAGTCCTGCAACTTCCCTAATCCTTCAGAAACATATGCCAAGTAGAAATTCCTAGCTACTGAACTTTTTCCATGGACTCTAGTTGGACAAAAAATGGGGCGGATTCATTAGTTGGACTTTTGCCTTTGAGATAAGTCATTCAATTCCATTTCTTTTAAAATTGTACTTCAAAATTGGTGCATTTATTTAGCATATTGAGTACATTTTGTGTATAATATGTGATTGCAGATTGTGATATTCCATTTCAAATACGGTACTTTGCACTTTCCTTTGCTTCCAGATACCAATTAACCGTCTTACCAAGCTTCATAACAGAAGTTCAGCTAGGATGGCTGAACTTGACCAACCCGTTGCTCAGCTGCATCTAAACTTTCGATTAGATGACGGTTTCTCTGTTATTCATAACATTAAGTAGAAGCTAGTGAAGAACTACAGACACGGAAATATACCTCTTGAGCTCTAAATCTTTCTTATGAAGTATTGCTTCAATATCTTCTTGTGCTAAATGGAGATTTATATCCATTTTAATAGCATTGTCAATCATAGCAGGAAATATTATATCAAAGCCAATTGGAGACTGCTGCTTTTCATCCAATGCTGAAGCAAAACTTGACCCAATAAAGTCAAGGCCTGTGACGAGACACAAACTATAATTCACTGGTCATGAATGAAGAGGTCACAACCTGAAAGCATCAGAAAATACCTTTTGTCATTTGGCCTTCGCCGACACACCATCTCCTGAGGGCAAGGACGCATGCCAATGTAGACATGAGAGAATCTTTAATCAGCAAAGGATGGCGATCAGGAAGACCCCAAGAACCATCACGTTGCTGATTTTCTAATATCCAGTTTATGCTCCCAGGGAAACAAGGTCTGCCTGGAGAGTTTGGAGAAGGCACCATTGCCACCCAAGCAGTGTCGTATGCAGAAACGGAAAGCTCAACTTTATTGAACAATTTCTTGATTGTTTCTTTAGCATCCTCAAAGACCTGCATCCAGTTTAAGATATCTTCACTTCAGGAAAAACGAGAGAAAGGTAAAAAAGGATTCATTGCTTACCAGAATGGAACTGTTTGGCCCTGCAGCTATCCGCGATTCAGTTTGTCTAGAAGCCGCTTCAGACAAAAATCTCAAACTTAGTCAAGAAGAATATGCATGTTGACTATTTCATCGCACATCTTCATAAGATAATTAATTGGAGAAGATATTTGGTGAAAATTCAAATACAGAAAGCAAAAAAAATCAATTTTAAGGCTTGCTACAATAATAACAAAAAAAACTCCCACTGAAAATCAATACCAAGAATCATCTTCTAACAATTTTTCTGCAGGCAGGAATTACAGAAAAGAGAAGATCTAGGGTTGACAGCCAAAATTCCCGCTATATTATCTTCTTATTTTCTTTAATTGGTAAGTAAACTATATTACCACCATAATATACTAGTATATCAATTAATTGCATTCGTAGACGCTGCTTCTTCTTTTACTTATCGAGATAATAGATTTGAAGATATGATCCTTCGTGGCAAATGATCGCACACAGGTTAATTCTTCAGTAAGTAATATGATCAAAGACAACGATAAGCAAAAATCAACGGGAGAAGGGATGGGGAAGCTTACTAAACAAACCTGAGAGAGAAGGGCATGAGCATCTAAGCTGCGAGGAGCGCAGGAGAAGAGTGTTGGGAGATAGAGAGAGAGACATGGTAGTGGAAACAGAGTGCGAAAGGAATGGAAAGAAACAATAATATATTGTTTTATTATTTTAAAAATAAATCAAAGATTAAAATTATATTCACTTTACCTCTATCCCTTTCAAATAACCCGAAATATTTATCCATTTAATCTTATCTAATTTCATCATATATTTTTAACAGATAATTTTAAACTTTAAAATTATAATTTTTTATTCTTTCCCAAAAATTCTAAAAATTTATTACATGAATTACAAAAAAAAATAATGATCACATACTTCTTTTTAAGAATATTTATTGGTTAAACAACCAAATAAAATAACAATATCTATATTTATTTTTATTTTTTAACAATATATATTTCTCATACCAAAAATAAACATGACTAAGATGAAGCGAAAGGAAACTCAACATCGCCTCTTGGAAATTTTTGAAAAAACAAAATTATCTAATAAAGAAAAATATGACAATGGCCCTTTCGAGCTTTCCCATCCCATGCCCTTGTACACGAGAAACTCAGACTTACCAAATCGATTTAAAATTTTATTAACACATATATTTCACAAGACTTTTACCGTCCATGAAAAAATATTTTCTATAATTTTTTTTTAATTCTTAATTCTGTAAAGGATTTGAGAATTTATAATTACAAAAAAATTATTTATATGCTCACAGATATAAATATATGTCAAATTAAAAGGAATATCTAAATAACCAATTAAATTCTAATTTATTGTCATCATTGATTCTGTTGGTACCCTTTCGTCTTTTTTTACTAGAATTATCTAATCTAATAAGTTTATTTAACTTATTAAATTCTTAATATATATATATATATATATATATTGAAACAATTTTTTTAGAAAAAAAAATAGAGAAAATAAATAAGTTAAAAAAAACAAAAACCTAAAAACAAAAAATTATTTTTCTAACTATCTAAGTAGATAATCATTGTGCGAGTGATTGTAACTGCAGCTGTGACTGCAACAGCAACAACAACAACAACGCAGAGGTAATTTTTATATTTGGGATTTAAAATTTTCACATCAAAATGGTAACAGAAGAAAAAAGACATGGATAATTGAAGTATTTATCAAGGTGTTTGTTTAAGTTTAATTCATAGGAAAATTGAGAAACCAACAACGTACTTAATGGTGGATGATGCAGAACAAAAAGGAGCTTCAACCCTGTGTAATACATTGATGCTGAAGCAGTGCAAAACTTCTCTAGGTGGCCAGAACACCGCTGCCAGCCTTCTGATTCTTAGACTGCTTCCATAGCCACCGCCGC
This sequence comes from Nepenthes alata, assembly GCA_028571085.2. Classification (NCBI taxonomy): domain Eukaryota; kingdom Viridiplantae; phylum Streptophyta; class Magnoliopsida; order Caryophyllales; family Nepenthaceae; genus Nepenthes; species Nepenthes alata. The sequence continues at coordinate 1,082 of JAOVVI020006949.1, read as the reverse complement.
CGCCGCCAGCAACAGTCCCTTGAGGGTGTAAAGGAGATTCGAAATCCACAACTTGCACAAGCTATATCAGCTGGATCGAGATACAGGAAATGTATGCAACTGTAATTCCTGATTCCCCCTGTTCATATGATTTTTGAAATTGGGAAGTGGGGTTTTATCACCATGTTAAATCCCCACCGCTTGAACACTTACAAAAAATGGCCGAAAAGACTTAAAATTCTAGAATAAGTACCGTCTGGTTTATGGCCTCAAAAGGGTTTCTTTTCGAAACAAAGCAACCCATGGACTCCACCTTCGGCTTGTGCAGCACCACTGCGAACCTGTGGGAAGACGCATTACAAGTGAAATCTCTAGGTCTCTTTATTGTACAAGCCCTCTAACAGAAAAGGAGACAAGTCCATTAAGAGTTATTAGCTTATTTTAAAGCACACTACAGAAAGGGTATAGCTAGGATAGTAGACCTAATGCTACATTAATATGGATAAAAATATCCGCATCAGATATAATGGGTGCCAAATGTCTCATGATCACATCAAAAATAAAATATATATATAAAAGTTGAATATATTGTTAATCATTTATTTATTTATTTGAGAAATTTAGTCAATTTCTTTTTCAAAATTGATCTCACTATCCTTCTGAGTCACTCAAAATCTTCAAAGCTTTTAATTTATAAATATTTTATATACCTTTAAAATATGGAGATTTATATTTTTGAGAAGATTTAGATATATTTAAATTGAGTGAACATAAGTCTTAAAAGAGTAAAGAATATCAGACCATATATCATGACATTCACTAATATAATAACATATCAAGTTATTAACCAATATCAGAAAATATAGATATTGGGGATTTTCAATACCGGTATCTTCTTCTAGAAGTAGTCATCTCCAGTCCCGAGGATTATTCAAACACTTTGTCATTGCTACTACAAACTTTTCACGTGAGCTTGCAACAATTTCATCATCTATATACTTCAACAGATTGCATTTGGGCAAGTCAATAACCAAATCCAAGCAAGATTTTCAGCACATAGCATCCTTCCATCGAAGAGAAGAGGCAAAGAACATAGCACGCAC
>JAOVVI020006948.1:0-15216 GCA_028571085.2 Nepenthes alata | reverse complement strand
TTGACTTTTCCTTGGGCCAGTCCAGTGGAGGTGTACCCATCAAATATATTAAATTAATTAAAATTAAAATCCTTCATAAATATATCTGTCATTATCAAAATAATTAAGACAGTCAAAAAAATAAAAATATTTTCTCTGATAGAAAATCTCAAAAAGAATTTATATACGCGCGTGTTACGTCAACTTTGTATGGAGATTTCCTGTTACCGTGGGTTTGCAATTTGATATGTTTGATAAGAGAAGAATGGAGTATTATTATTATTAGGGATTTAAAATAGGTACAATATCGAAGTAATATAAATAAATTTTTAAATTTTTTTAATTAATAGTGGGCTACCAAATATCGTGAAAGTATAAAGAATAAAATACGAAATTAAACACATAATTTGTATAATAATATTTAACGTGAAAAGTTCTTTTTAACTAAGAAAAAATTATGGAATAATTTTCGAATCGATCTACTATGAAGTCTGTAATTATAAATAATCATATCTGAGATACATACATAGTAATTCGTATGAATAATGATTGAATATAATTTTTAAAATGCCTATTAACTTACAAGAAAAGAATATAATAAGAAAATAAGTAACTAATTAAGAATATGTCATAGAAATAAAGTAAAAATAACATCTCCGATGAGTCCTGTAATCTTATAAGTCAACCTAGAATCAAGCCCATCCATCGATGTATCTAGGAGGCTGAAACCTAATGAGATGTCGTGAGGTGCGAAATCTAGAAGACGCCGCGGTAGGCTGAACCGCAGCCTAATGGATGATAGGCAGGTAGAGATAGGAACCAATAGGCCCAGCAGACATACCCATATTAGCTGGCCAATCGCAGCATAGGGAGTCCTCCAACTCAGCGGCTGACAACCTAATCAAAACAGCGTGCGTATGCGGGAGGCACATGTCATAATTGTTAAGGAAGACTAGCGAATATTCTGAAAAAATCGCCCATGATCGCACGATTGCCCCGAAAAGGACGATTGTCATTGCTGGCCGTTAAGATCATCTAGATAGCTCGGTGAATCCTCACAGGGCAATTATAGCCAACCTTGGTGCCCAAGCTAGGCTAAACTGGTGCCAACATTACAAATACTTCTTCACCCTTGGTAGAGAAGGAAGAATGATCATTTCCCTCAATCGCCCAGAAAGAACAAAGAGCTCTCTCCGCTCTCGAGGCCATTAGTTTCCATAGTGAGTTCTCTTTCTCTCTTTTAAAGTCGTTGAGTACAATCGTAGGAGCCAAAACCACCTCCATTACTCTCAATCCCTTCAACTGTGCATCATCGCACCTTACATCCTCCATATTTCTCTTCTTGTGGAAAGATTTCTAATTTAAACGTCGGAGGATAAATCGAGGTGTGAGTCTCACCAATCATCTAACATTTTATTTTTTTGTTGTATTGCACATGACCAGAATTATCAAAGACGGAAACTAGACCCTCCTCAATTCGACTTGCCGTGTAACTGCCTCAATTCAACTTGCCGTGGAAGATTAGGAGGCTCCCTAATTAGTATAACAACTCAGATCTAGGGATAAATCATTAGCGTCGTTTGTGGGAACGATTGACAAGCCCAACCCCCACACTCACGGAGAAAAACATGGTTAACATGAGAGCGCAACCTAGCATGTCGGCTAGTGGCATCGCCACCCAAGGCAACGATCCCTCAGCGAGTAGCCATGCCGGTGAGCAACCTGAGCCTGACGTGCATGTGCCCACTGCTCAAATGGGAGACGTGTTCATGATACTCCGGATGATCAACGAACGTCTGGACAAGCGGTAGCCAGGGGATTCCACTTCCGTCACACAAGCTTCGACCTCAAATTGAAGGAACTGAAGAAAGAGGCACCCAATCGAAAAGGCCTCGCAGCCCAACGATGCCAAGGTTTGAGCGGCCTCAAGCAACAGGGCCCGAATAAGGCTTGAAGAATGTTTCAATCACGCGATGCGAGAGGATAGTCCTGAACGAAAAAATCCACGCTACTCCCACAGCGACAGGAGACACTCGGTCCAAGGAGAATCCTCTTGTAGTACGTGATCGTCGCAGGCTGGTAGTTTCCTAGACCCACATCCCTCTCTAAACTATTTAGAGCTATGGACCTTCCTCAATGTCAAAAGGATCACGTCCTCCACCGGACTTGAGGAGATAGTGAGGAAGGTCGAGAAGAACATATTCAGAGGGAGTGCCGACCGACTTGCCACCAACCCGAGGAGTTTGTCATCCACAAGGGAGATACGGGTGCAGCTGATCCCCCCAAATTCAAAATGCTAGCCTTGAAGCTCTACGACAGAAGTTCGGATCCAACAAACCATTTGGACTACTTCCACACCCTACTAGGCTTACAGGGCCTCGACCACTCAGCCAAGTGCCAATGTTCCCTCTAACCCTCAAAGGAGATGCTCGCATCTGATTCTACAGTCTTTAGCAGAACTAGATCCAGTCATTTGAGGGGTTAGCTGATTGCTTCCTATCGTAATTTGCCTCCAACCGAACGAAGGAGATATAACTGTGGCACCTCGTCCGCCTTCGGCAAAAGCGAGATGAAAGCTTGAAGTGTTTCCTAACCCAGTTCACTGCTGATGCCCAAAAAATATCTAGACTCACCGATGAGGTGAAATTGACCGCATTTATAGCAACTTTAGAGATGGACGATTGAGACTTTGGAGCGCCATTAAGACCCTTAGACCTTCTAGGAGATTGAGACTATTGCCCGTACTTACATAACAGTCGAGGAGGCCAACAAAATAAAGTGGTCAGAATGCAAGGACCGAACCCCCTGAGGGGCCAACAAATGACAAGAAGAGGAATGGAGATAGCCACCCCACCATGGGTCTCCAAAAGCAACCACGGTCCGATATGGGCGTTCAGAGGGAGTTTAGGCCCTAGAACTTGACCCATCTGAATGACACCCGTACAAATATCCTAATATAGATTTGAGATAAGAAATTTTTTAAGTGGCCCAAGATGCCAAGGAACCCAGAGAGATGAGACTAGTCGAAGTACTACCACAGTGATCTTTGGGTCATAGCACTAAAGACTGCCAGACGCTGTAGAAAGAGATTGAGGACCTGGTCTGTAAAGGGCACCTTACTAGGTTCCTACAAAATCCAGGGCAGGCCCGTAGAGGGGCAAATGAAGATGGACCGGAGCAACCGAGGAACTGGGTTGCAATCTGGGTTCATGGTGACAATCAGGATAGCCAAGAGCAGCACCCCGGACCACCTGGAGACAGCTTCCAACAACAAAAGGCTGAGGGTAGGAATTATGAGTGATATTATTAATTTTAGGGACGACGATAGGACACATGTTATAACTCTCTATTCCGACCCACTAGTTGTATCCGTACTTATTTTAAGCGGTACGATTAACTACCAATTAAAATCAGTCTTTATAGATAATAAAAGTTTTCAAAATTTACTCTACCTCGATGCATATTTTAAACTTGGATTAAAAAAAGTAAAATGTAATCAAATAAAGGACTCCTATACGGGTTGGATAACGAGCTGGTACCCATCTAGGGGGCCATCCAAGTAGAGTTCACGTTGGAGGCTTACCCTAGTACGGCCTCCAGGATACTCACATTCCTGATAGTAGACCTCTTATCGGTCTATAATGATATCCTAGGACGAGCCTGCCAGACCAAATTCGGGGTAGTGACATTGATCCCATATTTGAAGATAAAATTTTTGACTCTGTACGGTGTCAGGGAGGTCATAGGTGACCAAGTGACCGCCGGACATGCTACCTGTTTCAGATTACTCAGGCAACCTCCAACGGCCGATCGAGGAAATTCTTTGATGAGACAACCCTGCTACAGGCTTGGTCCAGGGAATCCGCCGACCAAGTTTTCTTAGACCCCAACGAGCCCAAGAAATATCTGCAAATTGAGAGTTACTTGACGGGCCCCCTACGAGACCAACCAATATCCTTCCTCTAATAAAATTCTGACGTCTTTGCTTGGACATCTGCTGATATGTTGAAAATACCAACTGAAATAATGGTCCATTAGTTGAGTTTCAATTCCAATCATAAACCTATCCGATAAAAGTGTAGGAACCACTCCGTTAAAAAATTAATCGTCATCCACAGTGAAGTAAAAAAGTTGTTGATACAGGGTTCATCAGGGAGGTTAAATACCCAAACTAACTGTCCAATGTGGTCCTCATCAAGAAAAAGCAATAGGAAGTAGTGGATGTGCATCAACATCACCGAAGTGAATAAGGGTTGTCCCAAGGACAATTTTTCGTTACCAAGAATCGATCTGCTCATGAACTCCATGTCTGGCCACGAATTGCTAAGTTTCAAGGATACCTATTTGGATTACAACCAGATCAAGATGAATCTCGATGACGAAGAGTATACTTCTTTTATGACTGATCAGAGGATATATTGCTATAAATTCGTACATAATGCTTTGTATGTTTTAAATTACTAAGGATATATCTTGCATGTGTTGAAAATTTATATAAATTACCCTACATGCTTTGCTAATGAAACAAAATATAGTAAATTCCACATTATCGTTGATTTCTGTATTTTTTACTAGATACTTTTGCACTATTTTGCTAAGAATAATTTTATATGTTTAAGGAACTCATAATTCAATATTTCATATTAAGAATTTATAGAATTTGAAGATAAAACTCTATAATTATATTAAAATTTAAGAATATTTTCACCACAATGAAAAAATATAAGAATATAAAGTACTGTGTAGAATTTTCATAATTATAAATATCAAACCATGGTAATAATTTAGCGGATAATATATTATAGTGGTAATCAATATTTAAACCTATCATTCACAGGTAAAAGTAACATTTGGTCCTATTTATGGGGTTATATATATGCGGTCCACCTATGGATTTTGAAAAATAGTGTACGCTCTTCAATTATATGAAAACAAATATAACTCGAGTTATATTATTTATTTTTTTAGTCGGTGAGATCCTATTGTCCATTGATCCCTAAAAATTGCCTAATTGTGCATGATTTTATGGCATAAATTTAAATAAGAATATGATAAGAAAATTTAAAAAGTTGGGTATATATTGACATAGAAATTCATAACACTTTTTAAAATCTGATACATTTATCCTTCATATATGATTTGATGAAGATTATATGTTTAATTATAAAATTATAGACATTATTGAGCTTTCATCTCGCTCTTTATTTTTATTTTTACTAACTCATTCAGATAAAAAATTTAGATACTTATAAGATGATTAGGATTAAAGAAAAAACTGTTTGAGGATTCTAGGAATTAGAATAATGAAAATATTGATATTATATCTCAAATTTCAGACAATAATTAATATGTTTATGTTATTCAGATAACGGTTTATAAATATTGAGTTAAATGTTAGTTTATTAGTATCTTATGTATGTAATTTATATAATTTACGGAATTGTAGAGTCATGGGATATCAATGACTAATCTTGTTATATTTGGATTAAATATAACTCCTTACATATAGTCTAACGTCACGGTTTGGTCGGTAATGGAGCCATATGATAATGTAACATTTCAGATCTTGTATTTATATCATATTATTTTATTTGATCAATTAAGGTATCAACAAAAAATTTACGTCCATAGTTAATTAAGTTATAAATTGGATAATTGTTATAGGGAACAATTGTTAATAATGGGATCAAAATTTCACACGTGACAATATGTAGCCCATGATGTATTCAACTAAGTGTGCCTATAGGTTGTGCCATACCACATGCTAACACGACACGACCCATATATATATATATATATATTAAAAATAAAATTATTTTGATCTCCTTTCATCTCTCCTGCTGCCCCTCTCTCCCCCAAACCCTACCCTAAACAGGCCATATCTTGCATGGTACTTTTGGTGTCAAGGCATAGCCCGATTATTCCATGGGCCGACACAGTGGATACTCGTACATAGATGCCAAAGATTCAGTGCTTGAGGAGGCGAATATACACCGATAGTAAATGGGCACGACTAGTGTATGCCAAAGAGCCGTATGTGCATAATAAAAAAATTAGTGCCGCTCATGCGCCCTCGGGGAGCACTTGTCTGCGAATTTATAATATTGACACACTTGATACGTACTTGAAGATCGCATGTGTGTCGACTCTTTTATAAAAGGCCCCGTATGAATTGTAGGGCAAAAGAACATATAATTTGACATAAATGGGAATCGTACAAAATATATGTTAAGATCCAATTAGAGTTTCACTCATTCTCAAACTTGGGCACATTGATCTTATTTCTAAGATATATTATCATTTAGTTACTCATTTTTTATGTAGTCTGCTATAGCAAGTTGTTAAGTATATTGGGGTTATACTTAATAGGTCATTCACATAAGTTGTTGTGGAGAAATTTCAGAATGGTCATATTTATAATAAGATACTTTTATAGTAGGATTTTTTTATAACTTGTCACGTGATTTTTTTATTTATTAAAAAAGATATTTCACATTATATATCGTTGTATAATTTTGTGTATTTGATTTTGTGATCATTGATTTTTGTACTATTACAGTGTTTGGTAACTGATAATTGACTATGGATTCAATGGTTTAGTTTTGCTGCTCAGTCTGTGTGCATGTTTTTATTCCCATGGAATCCCAATGCATGGTATTAAAGATAATTTTTTTCGATGTATGAAATTTATAGTATGATTGTATTGACATCGAAAGGCTTGCCATTCTACACAAATCAATTTAAGGAGTAAAGTAATTTCAATTTTTAACAAAAAAAAGTGATGAACATTTTTAACCATAAAGAAATGGTGAAAACATTGAAGAAGGAGGACAAACTAGAGACTATGAAGGATGATAAGTGAAAAGACGTGAGAAATCTAACTATCAATTTGTCAGATCTAGCGAATGTCTGCATAAAACCTAAGTGCTAGTGCAAGTTTAAGTTTTTGATGATAATGTTTCATGTGAAGAAGCAAAGTTATGGTCTTCTGTCGTTGAAAAGGGAGTGTTTGGGAAAATATTTGGATAAATTTAATCAGATTTGAATGTAAATATCGGTACTTGATAAGAAAATTAATGATGAAGACAAGGTGTCCATGCTGATGATTTCGTTGCTAATCTCGTACGATTATATTATCACAATATAATTTTTCAGGAAGACCAAACTCAACATTGATGAGTTCATTATCTCGTTGCTTATGAATTGAGTCCATATAAAAGGAAAGTAATGAGGTTTTAATGGAGTCGAGTGCCTTAGTGTTTGCTAGCGGTCGAGGGCATAGGAGATCAATGAAGAGAAGCAGCAAGTTGGATAAGAGTAATAGCCAATCCAAGTTCAAGGATATTGAGTACTTCCAATGCGGTAAGATTGGCCATATAAAACTGAATTGCTTCCGGTAAAAGTAAGAGAATAAGGGTGGTAGCAGATGATAAGAGAGGAAGATCAAAATGGCAATGACAGAGCTATGTTGTTACTTAAGGAAACCTTCTAGTCGTCGACGCATGAAAGACACAGAGCTTCGCGGGTTATCAGACGAACTGGGTGTGTGCTTTTGTTCCCAAGAAATCCCAGCAACCTTTCCCTATCAGATCACTTCGAGATCTAGCCACTATTTGAATGCTGTGTAAAAGCATCGTAGCACCCCTTGTCTAACGCCAACTGATCATGTTATGCTAACTTGGACTGACAGGGGTTTCATCTATTAAAGAGATAAAGTGACTTATTTTTTTATATCTTGACTGTTTATTTTTTAAATATATCGTTATGATTTAATGATTATAGAATAATTAATTTTTTCTAATATTTACTTTTTTAAAAAAATAGTTTAATAAAAAATATTTATTTAAAAATTAATAATTAATATTATAAAAATAAATATCCCTATCTTTATAATAAATAAAATTCTCTTACAACCATGATAAGGACCCTACTTAAGAGACAAAGGGGATTTGTCATTCTCTCAAAAAGTGAAACTTTACTTTTATCTTTTGGGCCGTTTGATTGAAACAAATTCAATTGTTAAAATTTAAATATTAAATAATATTATCTAAATAATTTTTTTATTAATTTATTATTAAATATTAATATTTAAAAAATTAAAATATAACTATTTTTAATTTTTTTTAAAATTTTTGACTATTATAATTTTATTTAAAAAAGTAGGACCAAGAAAATTTGAGCTGCATAATTATACTAAACACGTTTTCCAACCGGTCATTTATTGGTTGGATTTGGAAATAATTGAAATTGAAATGTCTTAATCACTTTGATTAATATTTCGTATGAAATTTCCATGAATCGGTCCACGCGATTCACAGGAGGATATCTATTTCTTAAAAAGATAAAAATAAATATATTTTTTAAATATAAATTATATATTTTTAAATAAATAATTATAATTTAATAATTAATTTTTACTAATTTTATAATTTTTTTTAAAATAATTAAATTATAATTATTTATTTAAAAATTAATTTTATCTTTAGGAGACGTAGCCTTCGTAATCTGTGGGCTAGTTGATGAAATGTGGGCCGGCTGTTGGGGTCGTGCTCGGTATATATAATTTTATTAAAATAATTTATGGAAGTGATTTTTTTAAAAAAAAATTAAAAGAATAATAATTTATAAATAATTCAAATAAATTTTTTATGTGTTTTTTATATGTAATTTTTACAAAAAATCATTTAAAAATGTTACGCAATGAGAGTTTTGCTATTTCAGTAATCAATTTAAGATTTTAAATTAAAAATTGAATTTCAACAGTACTAGAAAATTTAATTAAATCAATTCTACGTTATGCTTAAATCTAAAATTTTATATTTTTTTAATTTAATTATATTTAATCAATTAGAATTAAAATCCTTTATAAATATATCTGTCATTATCAAAATAATCAAGGCAGTCCAAAGCTAAGAATATATCGTATGGAGATTTCCTTTTACTGTGGGTTTGCAATTGGATATGTTTGATCAGAGAAGTTGATTTAGTCTGCTAGTAGAAATGAATTTTTAAAGTTTTTTATTAATCGTTGGCTACCAAATATCATGAGAGTACGAAGAATAAAATACGAAACCAAACACATAATTTGTATAATAATATTTAACGTAAAAGACTCTTTTTAACTAATAAAAAATTATTGAACAAATTTTGAATCGATCTGCTATGAAGTCTGTAGTTACAAATAACCATATCTGAGATATATTTACAGTCATTCGTATGAATAATAATTAAATACAATTTTTAAAATAACGATTAACTAACAAGAAAAGAATATAACGAGAAAATAAGCAACTAATTAAAAATATGTCCTAGAAATAAAACAAAAATAACGTATCCAATGGGTTTTGTAATTTTAAGGGCCAACCTAGAATTAAGCCTATCCGTCGATGTAAGGTTGAAAGCCAATGAGATGTCGTGAGGTGCGAAATCTAGAAGGTGCCGCTGCAGGCCGAATTGTAGCCTAGTGTATGATTGGCAGGTAGAGATAGGTACCAAGCATGCCCAGCAGACAACCTCATATGAGTTGGCCAATTGTGGCAAAGTGAGTCCTCCAACTCAGCGATCGACAACCTGATCAGAACAGCGTGCGTATGTGAGAGGCACCTATTATAATTGCTGAGGCAGACTGGCGAATATTCTGGAAGAACTACCCATTATTGCACGATTGGCCCCAAAAGGACAACTGTCATTGCCGACCGTTAAAATCGTCTGAATAGCTTGTCGAATCCTCACAGGGCAGCTGTCATAGCCTTGGTGCCTAAGCCAGGCTAAACTAATACCAATATTACAAATACCTCTTCACCTTTGGTAGAGAAGGAAGAACGATCATTTCCCCCAATTGCCAAGAAAGAACAAAGAGTCTTCTCCCGCTCTCGAGGCCATTGGTTTACATAGTGAACTCCCTCTCTTTCTCACATTCAAAGTCGCTCCCCGTCGAGTACAATTATAGGAGCCAAAACCTCCGCCATCACTCTCAATCCCCTCAACCGTGCATCATCGCACCTTGCATCGTCCATATTTCTCTTCTTATAAAAATATTTCTGATTTAAGCGTCAGAGGATAAATTGGGGTGTGAGTCCCATCAATCTTCTAACCTCTTATTTATTTGTTGTGTTGCGCATGACCTGAATTATCGGAGACAGAGACTGGACCCGCCTCAATTAAACTCGCCGTGGAAGATTAGGAGGCTCCATTATTCGTATAACAATCTGAATCTATGGACATATCATTAGCGCCATTTGTGAGAACGACTGACAAGTCCAACCACCACACTCACGGAGAAAAATATGGTCAACACCAGAGCGCAACCCAACTTATCAGCTAGGGGCATCGCCACCCAAGGCAACGATCCCTAAGCGAGTAGTCGTGCCGATGAGCAACCTGAGCCTGACATGCAGGTGCACGCTGCTCAAATTGAAGACGTGTTCAAGATACACAGGATGATCAACACATGTTTGGGCAAGTGGTAGCCGGGGGATTCTGCTTCCGTCACACAAGCTTTGGCATCAAAGTGAAAGAACTGAAGAAAGAGGAACCCGATCGAGAAGGCCTCGTGGCCCAACAATGTCAAGGCTTGAGCGGACTCAAGCAACAGGGCTCAAATAAGGATAGAAGATCATTTCAGTTGCGAGACTCGAGAGGATAGTCCCGGATGAAAAAATCCACACTACTCCCATAGCGATAGGAGACACTCGGTCCAGGGAGAATCCTCTTACAGTACGTGACCGTCGCAGGCTGGTAGTTGCCCAGACCCACATCCCTTTCCAAACTATTCAGAGTTATGGACCTTCTTCAATGGCAAAATGATCACATCCTCCTCCGAAATAGAGGAGATAGTGAGGAAGGTCAAGAAGCACATGTTCAGAGGTAGTGCGGACTGACTTGCTACCAACCTAAGGAGTTCATCATCCACAAGGGAGATACGGTCGGAGCCGCTCCCCCCAAATTCAAAATGCCAGCCTTACAGCTCTACGACATAAGTTCAGATCTAATGGACCATTTGGACCACTTCCACACCCTACTAGGCTTCCAAGGCCTCGACAACTGAGCCATATGCCAATGTTCCCTCTGACCCTCAAAGGGGACGCTCGCACCTGAATCTATAGTCTTTAGCAAAACTCAATCTAGTCATTTGAGGAGCTAGTTGAATGCTTCCTATCGCAGTTTACCTCCACCTAAACGGAGGAGAAGCAACTATGGCACCTCGTCCTCCTTCGACAAAAGCAAGATGAAAACTTAAAGCGCTTCCTAACCCAGTTCACTGCTAATGCCCAAAAAATATTAGCTTACCGATGAGGTGAAACTAAGCGCCTTTATAGCGACTTTGGAGTCGGACGATTGAGACTTTGGAGCGCCATTAAGACCCTCAGACCTTCCAAGAGATTAAGACTATTGCCCGTACTTAAATAATAGTCGTGGAGGCCAACAAAATAAAGCGGTCAAAACGTACGGACGGAACCCCCTAGGGGGCTAGCAAACGACAAGAAGAGGAATGGAGATAGCCACCCCACCATGGGTCTCCGAAAGTAGCCGCGAACCGACTCGGGCGTTCGAAAGGAGTTTAGGCCCCAGAACCTAACCCTCTGAATGGCAACCATTCCAATATCCTAATATAGATTCGAGATGAGAAATTATTAAAGTGGACCAAGACGTCAAGGAACCCAGAGGGACAAGACTAGTTGAAGTACTACAACACTGATCTCCGGGTCACAGCACAAAAGGCTTCCAGATGCTATAGAAGGAAATAGAGAACCTAGTCTGTAAATGGCACATTATCAAACTCCTACAAAATCCAGGACAGGCCCGTAGAGGGGTAGATGAGAATGAACCGGAGCAACTGAGGAATCGGGTTGCAACCTGGGTTGTTAACATGGTGACAATCAAGCCAGCTAAGAGCAGCACCCTGGACTGCTAGAGATAGCTTCCAACAACAAAAGGCTGAGGGTAGGAATTAGAAGTGATGTCATTAGTTTTAACGATGATGATAGGACACATGTAACAACTCCCTATTCCGACCCTGTAGTTGTATCCGCGCTCATTTTAAATGATACAGTTAACTACCAGTTAAAACTTGTCTTTATAGATAATAAAAGTTTCCAAAATTTACTCTACCTCGACGCATATTTTAAACTTAGATTTAAAAAGAGTCAAATGAAATCAAATAAAGGGGCCCTATACGGGTTGGATAACGAGTTGGTACCTGTCTAGGAGGCAATCCAACTGGAGTTCACGTTGGTAGCTTACCCTAGTACAGCCTCCAAGATACTCACATTCCTGATATGAAACCTCCCATCGGTCTATAACACTATTATAAGACGATCTTGCCTAACCACAATCAGGGTAGTGATGTCGATCCCATACATAAAGTTGAAAGCTTCAACTCCGTATGGTGTCATGGAAGTCCTAGGTGACCAAGTGACCGGTCGGACATGCTACCTGTCTCAAGTCACTTAGGCAACCTTCAACCGACCAATCGACGACCTTAAATTTTGTGATGAGACAACCCTGCTACAGGCTTGGTCCATTGAATCCACCAACCAAGTTCCCTTAGACCCCAACGAGACAAAAAAATATCTACAAATTGAGAGTTCCTTGATGGATCCCCTATGAGAACAACTGATATCCTTCCTCCGACAATTTTTTGACATCTTTACCTGGACACTCGCTAATATGTTGGGAATATCAATTGAAATAATGGTCCAAAAGTTGGGTCTCAATCTCGATCATAAACCTATCTAATAGAAGCGTAGGAACAACTTCATCAAAAAATTAATTGCCATCCACGATTAAGTAAAAAAGTTGTTGACACAGGGTTCACCAAGGAGATTAATACCCAAACTGATTGTCCAACGTGGTCCTAATCAAGAAAAGTAATGGAAAGTGGAGGATGTGCGTCGACTTCACCCATGGGAATAAGGCTTGTCCCACGGACAATTTTCCATTACCAAGAATCTATCTGCTCATGGACGCCATGTCTGGCCACAAGCTACTAAGTCTTATTGATACCTACTTGGGTTATAACAAGATCAAGATGAACCTGGACGACGAAGAGTATACTTTTTTCATGACTGATGATGGAATATACTGTTATAAAGTCATACCTTTCAATCTGAAAAATATTTGAGTAACCTACCAGTGGCTCATGAACAAGATGTTCGAAGGCCATATTGACCCGAAAATGGATGTGTACATAGATAACATGTTCATCAAAAGTAAGGCTATTAATTACCATATTCTCGACTTAGGAGAGGCCTTCGAAGTCCTCAGGACACACCAGATAAAGCTAAATCTGGCCAAGTGTGCATTTGGTGTGACATCAAAAAAGTTCTTAGATTTTATTGTCTCATAGTAGAAAATTGAGGTAAACCCTGAAAAGATAAAGGCTATCCTTGACATGAGTCCACCTTGGGCTGTGAAGGAGGTCCAGAAGCTCACCAGGAGGCTCACAATACTCTCTCAGTACCTAGCAAAGTTCGTAATGCGGTACCTACCTTTTTTCAAAGCATTGAGGGAGACCAATGCAATTGTTTTCCAATGGACATCCGACTGTGAAGCTACCTTCTGAGAACAAAAGGAGTATCTTTCCAATCCCTTCTCTTAACTTTGTCCGAGGAAGGCGATGAGCTATATTTGTACCTTACAGTTTCTTACACGGCGCTAAGTTTGGTCTTTATCTGATGGCATCCAGCGTAAAACGGCTAATATACTACGTTAATAAGATCCTGACAAACCCTGAGACCCATTACTCACATGCCTAGAGGATCACTCTAGCACTTGTCTGCTTCACCAAGAAGTTGCGTCCATATTTTCAGGCACATCAGATCATTGCCCTTATGAATTAATCGCTGAAAGGAACCTTACAAAAACATGACACATCCAAACAGTTGATCAAATGGGCCATCGAATTAGGTGATTTCGACATGGAGTTTTAACCGCAGCTAACCATGAAGGGTTAGAATCTCATGGATTTCATTGTTGAAACGATAACCCCAATTTCGGACACCCTCAACCTCTCTGAAGATGCCAAGTAGCAAGAAACCCCAACTTGGACTCTACACGTCGACGGCTCATGAACGCAAGCAGGAAGTGGAACCGGAGTGGTCTTAAGGATTTCAGATGGGTCGGAGATGAGGTACTCGATGACCCTTAGATTCCCAGACACTAACAATGTTGCCGATTACAAGGCGCTGCTCATTGGTCTCCGATTAACAAAGGAATACTCGGCTAAGAACCAATCGTCTACAATGACTTGGAATTGATCGTCAACCAAGTCTACAGGAACTTTGAGGTATCAAATACTCTGCTCGAGAGGTACCTAGCTAGAGCAAGCGACATGATGCAAGCATTCGACAAGGTTGAAGTAATCCACATTCCGAGGAAAGAAAACTGGAAGTTGGACTAGTTGGCGAAGGCAGCGGCAACCTAGAACCTAGAGCAGTGCACCTGAGACATGTGGGAGGTCCTTACCGCTCCGAGTATAGATGATCCGGAGCACAAAGTAATGTAGGTGGCCAGCGACGATAACTAGATGACCCTATACAGAAGGTACTTGACCAACGACGTCCTGCCGAAAGACCCAGGGGAAGCCAGGAGTATAAGGAGGATAGCAAACTAGTACACCATCATGGATGGGTGGCTATACCGCTGCGGATATTCAACCTCCTACATGAAGTATCTCATGTCAAAAGAGGCTAATTATACGTTGGTTGAGATACACCTCGGTATTTGCTTGTTGCACATTGGGAGTAAAAATATTATCTTCAAAATTATGTGGCAAGGTTATTACTGACCCTCGATAAAGCACGACACCATGGAATTTGTGAAGAAGTGCAAAAGCTACTAGGTCCATGGAAACTGTTAGAGTCATGTTTCTAAATGGTAATTTCCGTGATCATAAGTACTAGTGTATCGTTGTCGGGTTCTGGGTTGTCGAGATTCAGTATCAATTTATCCGATCTGTCCGTTCCGCCTTCCAGTCGCTTGAGCCTGTCCAAAGCCTCCGTGCCCTCCTTGTGCTCGTTACCCGCTCAACCTTAAAAATCAGAATGGACCCCGCTCGTTGTGCGCTGCCCCTGTGCTCAAGCCCAATATCCAAAATAACCCCCGCTTGCGGTGTGCCGCCCCGCGCTTAAGCGCCCGTAGGGTTTCTCTAGAAACCCTCTGTTTGATCAGAGAAGTTGATTTAGTCTGCTAGTAGAAATGAATTTTTAAAGTTTTTTATTAATCGTTGGCTACCAA
>JAOVVI020006947.1:0-15217 GCA_028571085.2 Nepenthes alata | reverse complement strand
ATGTGCAGATATTTTCCCCTCACCTTGAAATGGGACCCCTCGGATCTGGTTCTATTGGCCTTTCTTGAATTCCGTCTAGAGTTTTCGAGATCTCACTAATCTTTTCCTGACCCAATACACTTCTAGTCACCGGGAAGAAAAGTAGTTGTGGTATCTAGCCCACATAAAGCAAAAGCAGGTTGAGAACCCAAGAAAATTCTTGGAGTGGTTAGTGGTTGAGGCTCGGTAAATCCCCAGACTCACCGAAGAAATAAAGCTCGGCAACTTCATCTCTGCGCTAGGGTCAGGCGACTTCTTCAAGCACCTGACCCACAAGAATCCACAAACCTTTCGAGAAGGAGAAGCTATTACCTGGGCCTATGTGACCGCTGAAGAGGCCAATGAGGCAAAGAATCCAGAGAGGATCGATCAACCTCGCTCTTTTTCGACGGAGGGGAAGAGGAAAAATGGCGGGGGGATAACCCCCGAAGAAAGCAACTCAGGATCGGGCCACCCACGCGGAGGTAGTATAGACCCGTCAACCCAACTCCGCTAAATGACACACGGGAAAACGTCCTCATACAGATCTATGAGGAGAAGTTCGTCAAGTGGCCAAAGCTACCAAAGAATCCAGAGAAAGGAGATCCGGCTAAGTAGTATGATTTCCATCGATCTCCGGGACATACCATGAAAGAGTGTAAGACACTGCAATGGGAGATCAAAGAGCTGATCTGCCGTGGTCACCTCACAAAGTTTCTAAGGAACCCGGATCAGACTTCAAGAACCCTAGGCAATGACGGGTCAGTTTAGCCCCAATCGAGAAATCGGGTAGCAGTTGGGGTGGTCAACATGGTGACCACCCGACCTGCCAAGGCACACCCAATCAATCACTAGGAGAAGCTGGAGAAACGTAAGAAGTAGAGGGTGGGAGAAGATGTCATTAGCTTTAGTAATAATGATATGACACATGTAATCACCCCCCATTCAGATCCCCTGGTTACATCTGCGCTCGTTTCGAATGGTAAGCTCGACAACCAGCCGAAATGAGTTTTCATTGATAATAAAAATTTAAGAGATTTACTTTACCTCGATACATTCTTTAAGTTAAAGCTTAAAAAGAATCAACTCAAACCAGCCAAAGGGCCGCTATATGGGCTAGATAACGAAACAGTAGTTTTCAAAGGGACAATACATCTAGAGGTCATCTTGGGCACGTATCCTAAAATGACGAGTCGCTCACTCACCTTCCTTGTTGTTGACCCGCCCTCCGTATACAATGCCATCCTAGGTCAGCCATGCCTGGCGGCGTTCGAAGCCGTCACTTTAATACCGCACTTAAAAATAAAATTTTTAACATCATGTGATATTAGCGAAATATTGGGCGACTAAGTAACTGGACGGACTTGCTATATATCGCAGATAGCATCAAGCGGTGTCGAGAGGCAAGCAGAAGAATTGGACCATCAAGATGAGGCTACCTTACAGCAGACTCCGGATGATCCCAAACGGTGTGTACAGATAGGGGGCTTATTCACCAGACCCTTGTGTGATGAATTGATAAGCTTCTTAAAGCGGAACGTGGATGTCTTCGAGTAGACACTCGCCGACATGCCTTGAATTCCAACCGGAATAATGGTCTTCAAGTTGGGTCTCGATCACGGCCGCAAGCCCATCAAACAAAAATGGAGAAATCATTTCATCAAAAAGCTCATAGCCATCCGAGATGAGGTAAAGAAGTTGCTGGATGCCGGGTTTATCAGGGAGGTCCAGTACCCGGATTGGCTCTCCAATGTTGTCTTGGTCAAGAAAAGTAACAAAAAATAGCGGATATGTGTCGAATTCATTGATGTCAACAAAGTCTGCCCAAAGGACAACTTCCTTTTGCCTAGGATCGACCTATTGGTGGACCTCCAGTTTTCATCACAAGCTGTTGAGTTTCATGGACGTGTATTAGAGCTACAACCAAATCAGGATGAACCCAGAGGACGAAAAGTATACCTCATTTATGACCAACCAAGGCACCTACTGCTACAAAGTCATACCTTTCGGTCTAAAGAATGTAAGTGCAACTTACCAAATACTCGTACATAAAATGTTCAAGAAGCAGATTGGCTGTAATATGGAGGTGTACGTAGACGACATACTCATCAAAAACAAAACCACCAATGACCATATTTGTGATTTGGCTAAAGCCTTTGAGACACTCCGAGCACACCAGATGAAGTTGAACCCGTCCAAATGTGTCCTTGGAATGTCCTCTGGGAAATATTTGGTTTTCATCGTCTCTTAGCAAGAGGTCGAAGTAAACTTAGAGAAGATCAAAGCCCTCATGGATATGACTCCGTCAAAAAGTGTCAAGGATGTCCAGAGGCTAATCAGAAGATTGGCAGCGCTTTCCCAATTATTGACTAAGTTTGGAGACAAGTACCTGCCTTTCTTCAAGGCTCTGAGAAGGACGAAGGCGAAAGGGTTCTAGTGGACGAGGGAATGTTAGGCCGCCTTCGACAAACTGAAACAGTACCTGGCCAATCCACTGCTGCTGACGTCACCAAAAGACGGAAAAGAACTGTATCTCCACCTGGCGGTATCAGAGGTGATTCTTAACTCATTTCTGATACGCCATGATTCTGACATACAATGGCCGGTCTACTACGTAAGAAAAACGTTGACCGGTGCCAAAACTCGCTACCCACATGTCGAGAAACTTTCTCTGGCACTCGTCTACTTGGCTAGGAAGTTGAGACCATATTTCCAGGCTCATCGTGTGGTCGTCTTGACTAACTAGCCATTGAAGGGTATCTGTCAAAAGCCTGATATCTCGGGATGACTAGTTAAGTAGGCTATTGATTGGGGAGAGTTTGACATCAAGTTTTGGCCTAGGCCAGCCATCAAAGGGAAAGCGCTAGCAGACTGTATCATCGAGACAAAGCCCTATTAGCCGGGTTACAACTAGCCAAGGAGTACTCAGCGGAGCGCTTAACTGTCTATAGCGATTTAGAGTTAGTTGTCAACTAAATCAATTGGAGTTTTGAGGTATGTAACCCTCTCCTGACCAAGTACTTGGCAAAGGTGAAGAGCGCATTCTAGAAATTTGACAAGTTTAACCTGGTTCATGTCCCCAGGTCTGAAAACTAGAAGGCGACTAGTTAGCGAGAGCAACAACGGCCAAAAGTCCGAAACAATACTCGAGGGACATGTGGGAGGTCTTGGGCACTCATAACATAGAGGAACAAGAAACGATGCAGGTCTCTGACGGTGAAAATTGGATGACGCCCTATTCAAGATACCTTGCGGACAGTACCTTACCGGAGAATGCGGACGAAGCCAAGTGGATCAAGAAGGCGGTCGGCCAGTAGACTATAGCCGATGGAAGACTATACCATAGAGGATAATCAATTCTGTACTTCCGGTGCCTTACTCCTGAAGAGGGCAACTATGCATTGAGAGAAATCCTCCTCGGGATTTATGGATCGCACATTAGCGACAAAAATCTAGTGTTCAAAATTATGTGTCAGGGATATTATTGGCCAATGATAAAAAATGACGCCCTAGAATTTGTGAAGAGGTGTGAGAATTTTCAGCTCTATGGCAATCTCCACTACCAACCGCCCACGGAGTTGAGAGCCCTCAAGACATCTTGGCCGTTCGCGCAATTAGAACTTAATATTCTTAGCCCATTTTCTATTGCAATTGGACAATAAAAATTCATCATCACGGGTATAGACTACTTCACTAAATAGGTTAAAACCACCCCGCTAGCCAAGATCACCGAGTATAACGCCATGGAATTCGTCCGCCAGAGTATAGTAAGCAGATTCGGCATTCCATAGGTCATTGTGACTAACAATAGAACCCAATTTTTAGAAAAGTGTTTCACCAAATATTACACCAATTTGGGCATCAGATTTCTCTACATTTCGGTGGTGTACCCCCAGGTGAACGGGTAGGTAAAAGTCACTAACTGGCCCTGCTGCACGGTCTGAAGGCCAAGCTGGAAGACGTAGTGGGCTCCTAGGTCGACGAACTGTCCTATGTGCTATGGTCATACCGAACGACTCCCAAAGAACAAATTTGTGAGACACCTTTCAGCCTCTGTTATGGGACTGAGGCTATGATCCCAATTGAGATCGAGCTTTCAAATCGTAGGGTTGAAGCCTTCAACCCACTAGGCAACTCCTAAAAGATTAGGGAATACCAATACTTGCTAGAGGAAACCCGCGACGCGGCCAAAATACGCACAACCTTCTATCAATAACGAATCGCTCGCTATTACAATAAAAAAGCAAAAGCGCGACAATTTGAAGTTGGAGATCTGGTCTTACAGAGTATAGAGGCCATGGAGAAGACAACTAATCAGAACATGCTCTCCCCAAATTAGGAGGCATGTTCCTTGTCTAAACTGTTCTACAAAACGAAGCATACAAACTCCGATCCAAGAACGGCAAGTTGATTCCACGGATGTGTAACGCGGTCCACTTAAAGCGCTGCTTCCAATGAAGACTCAGGTAGGTCATGTGTATGGTCATCAGTTTGCTTGTAACAATGTACATATATTAATAAAATATGCTTTCCTTTTTTACCACTTGTTATGCCTATGTTTTCCTTTTTCCATATGTATGCTTGCATGCAGGTTGTATAAATATGGATAACCTAGAATGTCCCTAAGTCAAGTGGGTCTTCACCCACTTGCACTTAAAACCTTGACCCCATGTCAAGTAGCCCGTAAGTAGTAGAATTAAACCTTTATCCAATTCCAAACAACCCGTAAACGGTCGAATTAAACATTGGTTCTACACTAAGCGGCCCATAAGCGGTCGAATTAATACTTAGTTCAACACCAAGCGGCTCATAAGCGATTGAATTAAACCTTAATTCAACACCGAGCGGCCCATGAGCGGTCGAAGTAAATCATGGTTCCATCCCAAATGACCCATTCACGATCGAATACAAAATCTTAGAGAGCTTAAATGGCGCGCGTGATAACGTCCTTTAGCAGGAGATAGTGCATTCAGTCTACAATGGTCGATAAATCGGAACAAAATGTGAAAAAAATATATGCTCCAGTAGAAGTTAATACGCTCGCAATCATGACCTGGGCACTGCCACATAATACAAAAACTCAATCTGTCTATTAAATGGCACGTTCATATACAAGAAGTTTATACAGCGCCACGTATACACAGAGTTATCACGACTTAACCTGATGGCTCCTCGAGGATGAAGGATCCCTCGAAGGACACGACGCATGCCTCCAGCCATGACTAACTAGATATCTAACTCGCTCCGGTTGGTGAGAGGCTCCGACGTTCCTCGAATCCAAAAAGTCAACCAAAAAATATGGATCCGCCAGGGAAACTATCTGCCGGATGAAATCTATCCCAACCTAAAACCGCTCCTCCAGGGCAAGAGCCACCTCATCAGGACGAAACCTCATCCTCATCACACCTTCGAGAGCCGTGATCCTCTCTATGGCTTGAGCATGGGGATCAAAAACCGCCTGCAGCCTAGCTTCAGACTGTTCTAGGGCATGGTCAAGATAGTTGGCTCGCACCTGGCACTGCAGCCCCTTCCCAACCGCTGCATTGACACGACGCTCCATGTCCTCATCCACGAGATCGACCTGAGCCTACATCACGCGGGCTATCTCGTTTCCTTGTAAGGATAGGAACTCATCTAACTCGTAAGACCTCCTTACTGGCTGAAAAAACGAAAAAAAGGAGTCAGGAAGAGAAAACCTTAAACAGTTAACTATTCGACTATGAAACTAAGGCAGGTGAACCTAACGAGAAGGGCCAGTAGGCCCCTGAGATGGAGTAGCTCCCAAGATACCCTCGGGGTAGAAAGGTGGGAGACCTGGATGATTCCACTACACATCCGCACCTACATTAGCGGAGTCCCCTTCACAGCTTTCAGACCACGTCCTCCCATCGCTACTCGCCCCGTCAGAACAGGATCCCGGCATAGGAGGATGAGACGCCTCTCTCTCGAAGTCAAGCAAAGTGGGAATATCCATCATATTCTCTTCATCCATGATGAAAACAGGGAGACTATTGGGCAAAGCAATAAAGTGAACTGCAGAGGGTGTTGCGATTATATAAGCAAAATTTCCCGCCTAAACGGCATCGTAGCTGGGTTCAAAGCGTCGCGTCGTTTCTCTTCAAAAGTGACACATGTCTTTACCTGAATGAACCCGCCTGCAATGCACAAGGACAGGCGTCACATCTCCGAACAGCCAAATTACAATGGTTAAATGTCTAATATGCCGGCCAATCTGCACGAGTGTAGCAAGTCGGATGGCAGGCTGGTGCAAAAAGGAAGAAGGAAAAAAGAGAGGAAAACCAGACAAAGGCGCAGTACTTGAAGTATTGATGAAATGGGCTTTTCATTAATAAAGTTCTATTTACAATTATAATGCAAAAGAACAAAATACAAAGTCCAAGCTCAAGACGTAGAACCACTAGGTGGGTGAGGCTCTCCTCCGGCGTGGGAGTAGTCCACTAAGTCCTCACGAGCCACTATTGTGCTATTTAGCGGATCGAGAATGCCCATAGAGAAGTCGGGCAATACCAGGGTGACAATCCACCTGCAGAGGTTGACTCCCTCCAAAACGCTGGACCTCAACAGCGCACTCACCTCCTCTAGGCACAGGTGGATTGACATCTCAGCCTCAAGCATGACGACTCTCCCTCAAAATTCAGCCCTGGCAACCTAAGCCTCCAAGCTCCCCAACCTTTCTCTCATCTCAGCCAACTCAGTCTTGAGGGTGGGGTTTTTCTCTTGGAATCTTAGGGCTTGGGTGATGCTCTCATCCCTATCTTATTGGGCTTCTGTGGCGAGGGTGTCAGAGCGACTCAGGAGCTCTGCCATCGAGAGAATTTCCTCCTCCCTTTCCACAATCATCTCGTTCCGTTAGCGCAAGCCCTTCGACATTGCGCCAAGGATCCTCTGGTCCTGCAATCCCAACAAAAACAAGTCAATCCAAACCGGTAGAATTAAGAGGAAAAAGAAGCTCCTCTCAAGAACTTACCGTGTACAACTTGCGCGTCTTCCTTTCCTCACCAGTCCCTACAACCCCGAGCTCTATGACGGGAGTTCCCGTGATGTACTAGCCAGAAGGTCGAGTAGGGCTGTTGCAGCGGCCACCTCCGGAGTAATCCTCTCTCCACCTACAGCCTCAACTCCACCAGAAGGAACCTCCGCAGGAGTAGCTTTGATGCCGCCTGTGGCCTCTAAAAGCAGAGCAGTGGAGAGACTGATCTCACCAGTCTCTACCAGCTCTACAGGCGGCTCAAAGGTTGGCTCCACCAGCCCTCCAGCGTCAGGTGCCAACCCATCGGTGCCACCAAATCGCCCGACAGTGATGGCGCGATGACGAGCTCCCCGCTGGAAACTCTCTCGATGACCACCGAGTTTGGAAAGACAGTGAGAGTCTCCACCTCAGAGCGCTCTCCAACTCCAACCAGTCGACCGGCCATACGGTAATCTGGCTCAATAGAGGACGAGAAAGAAGGATTAATAGAGGACGAGAAAGAAGGCTCAACTGACACCGCCCTTTTCTTCCTGGGGCTGCTTGGAGACTCGCCAATGGTGAGAGCCCCAACCTTCCTTGTAGGCTACGATGTAGCTGGTGGTGGAATCTTGAACTTTTGGGCCGGTGAGGAAGGACCCCAGTGAGCTCTCCTGACCTCTTTCTTGGATACTAGGTGATCCCTCCTAAACTCAAAAAGGTGCTCCCTCACCAACTGTAGCAGCGACTCCACATCCTCCACCTCCTTTTTAGTTGGCTTCCCGATGAAATCCGCAGGAACATTACCCCATTCCCTGGACAAGGGCCAGCCATCAGAAACTCAAACGAAGAAGAATCAGTCTTTCCTATTCTTGACCGACTCATAGATTACTCCACTAATGTGCAGCTCCCTGGGAGAAAGCGAAATCTAGTCCCCACTCTGGATGAATCGAAACATAACCTCACAGCCTCCACCGTCAACAGCCGTGAGTGGTGGCGGAGAAATATACAAAGCAAGCAGAGATAACGCACAACATTCGCGTGAAGTTGTGCGATAGGAATGCAAAACTCCGTAAAAATACGGACTGGAAGGCGAAGCGCACTTCGCAAGTGAGCCTCATAGACAACAACTGTGGCCGGCCGAAGGAGAGCAAGCCCTATCCAACTCCCTAGGAATCGAGAAGACAATGTGGGACGAGATGTCGTACTAAACGTAAAGCTCCCTAACTTTTCCAAAAGAAATAATAAAGAGAATTTCATTAATTGAAGGATCCATGAAAGCATAATAGAAAGGGAAGACGGAGACTTGAGATGTTCTGGGGAAGAAAAGAGCATGGGAAGTTTGAACTGTCGCGTGGCTTTTATAAAGACCACCACTGCCGAAGAGAAGAAACACATTGAAAAAGCGCGGCGATCATAACGGGCATGTGTCGATTCTAGATAGGGCGTAGTTAAGTCATATTTTTGGCGAATTAATTGTTGAGATTACAACTGCTCTAGTCTTACGTCGCCATTGCCTTATGCCATGCCTTAATTTAAATTGAAATCCCTAAATAGCATTTTTTGAAAAATCCCTCCCGACACGAGGAGACATCGATCAACTCGATGTTGAGGAAGACCGACAGGTAGGTTTAAGGAGAGCGACACATGGTAGAAGGCAACGGGTCACTCAGAATGGTGGGAGTCCCAAAACGGCTTTGCAGCCTTTCAAATGCCTATACGGTGGCATAACAAAACGACGTGTCAAACTCTACCCTATGTTCCCCGGATACTAATGTTATGGTCAACGAATCCAGTCAATGTGTGCCTTTGCTCAGTTCTCCGTATTCTAATGTTACCGTCAATGAATCTGGTCAATATTAACTTCTGCTTAATTCTCCGGATTCTAACGATATGGTCAACGAATCCGGTCAACTAGCGCCTCCGCTCAGTTCTCCGAAGTCTAACGTTATGGTCAATGAATCCGGTCAACGTTCTCTTCACTCAGTTCTCCAGATTCAAGCGTTATTGTTTATAAATTTGGTCAACGCTTGCTATACTCAGTCCTCCGAATTCAAACGTTACGATCAATAAATCCGGTCAATACTCACCTTTCCTCCAATCTTCAAATCTAGGTGTTATATTCAATAAATCCGGTAGGCATTCATTTTCGCTATGCTCACTGGGTTTAAACAATGCGGTCAACGGATCTAAATTGAAAAAAAAAAGATAGGAAAACATGCATTACAACGAAAGGCAAAGACAAAAATAACTGCAAGTTTTCTCATTAACTTTCTCTTTACAAGTTACATGGCCAGTATAAGCCAATACATGACAATACTCTTGGAAAAAGGAAGAGAGTTGCGTGAAGGGTCCGCAACACTGAAAAATAGTTATGAAGATTTGAATGTGGGAAGGCTCGAACCCATATTCAAATTTCGACAACAACCACCCCCACAGAAAGGGGTGACCAAAGAGACATCCATTGCGAAAAAGGGTGGCCAAAGCAGCTGAAATTTCTCGACTCAAAACGGTAGTGCCAGAGAGCATGAACTGCCTAAGCTCCAAACTAGCAGCTGGGGCAGCAAGCCTCCCGCAAAGATGAGCTCCCATGACATCACACCAGGCATCTTAGAAAGGCAATGCTGAGGAATGTCGAAAGATCTCCAATTTATAGTACAAACGGAAACACTAAACGCCAAGGATCAATAGTATTGGCAAATCTGTAAAGAATCCAAAAAGTAGGGGAATCACGCCAGGAACAGTAGGAAGGAGAATCAGAGATAAACCTAAGGAGATAACACAACCAGTCACGTCCCATCGTGAACATGCCGGAGACCATAGATCAATGCCACCAGCATGGGGGGCTATTAATGGGAACGTTAGTAGTGGACTAGCCTAAAAGGGGTAAATGGCCCAGAATTGATAGCGGCTCATTTATCCCTGGGACGGTCAATGCTGCTGTTGACCGGAAGAATACAGCAAGTAGGTCAGATGCGGCCCAAGATAAGCACGGCCTATATCGTAATCGGTCCACTCACACCTTCCCAAGGCTCAACGGTTGTCTACCATGATTCGCCGCACCTCCAAGAAAGGTAATCTCATCTATAACAGAAATCTCTCAAAACCAGAGTGCATCTCGAAAAGAAGGCTCACAAATCAGCGCATGATCTTCCGAGGATGTCCTAACGGTCATTGTGCACGGTATCTCCACAGAATGAAGAGAATCATCATTCCTAATCATTACAACCCAGAATGGCGCCCGCACCTATGTTGGGGAAGGCAACGATCTCCATAGACCAGGGGGGCATCTCGCCTCGCCACCTAAAAGAGGCAGCAGGAGACCAACGACTATAAAAGACTATGGAGATCCACTTCATAGGCACGCTTTCTTGCATACTTAAGCTAACAGAAGCTCTCTAAGCTCCCACACATCCCAACGCTCTCTCTCTACTACTAGTTCCCTGCGAGCTCAATACTTAAATAAATCGCTTTCCACAAGCATCAATTACCAAAGTTATTCTCTTCACGAGTGCACCTCCCACAATTATTCTCAAATCCCACGCCCGACATTCATCTTTGTATTCTTTGCATTCATTTTCTTATTCTCAGAAGATCGTTTACTAATTTAAACGTCGGAGTATTTTCAGTGGGATAATATCTTACCATCACCAGACCTCTTATTTGAAATTGTGGTGTGCAAGATCCCAAACGTAGAGAACGGTGATCGGATTTTAACAAGCCAGTTCGACCCGAATCTGTTCAAAATTTAAATCTAGAATGCTTCAGAACATAATCCAACTAAGATTAAATATCAATTAATTATTATAAAAAGGACAAAATATGAAGAATCATTTACTATTCAAAGAACACAATTATATTTGATAGTCGCTTTATTAATTAGTTTATTTAATCATCAGAACTCTTTCACTAATCAAAAAACTATTACGCTTTTTTTCTTGGTGAATATCATTCTTGAATTACAAACTAACCTAAGCTACCCTATAAAGCAAAATGTGTTTTATTTAAAAAAAGAAAAAAGTAAGAAAATAGCGTTTTAGAAATAGGTGGAGTAACTCCACTTCGGCTGTAAGTCGAGCTCTTTGGCTGCCGGGGGCTGTTGGGGTAGTTTAGAAATGGGGCTATTTCATTGTGACTTTATTTATTGAGTTAGTCCACACGGTTGTCCTTCCTCTAGCTTAGGGATCTTGTTTCATAAAGTGCTATACTTTATAGAATTTGTTCTTTTCAAAAGAAATTAAAATAAAATTTCTATTAAAAAAATAAAATAATAATAAAAAGAAAAATATGTGACGCACAATATTTTATGGGGCGGGATCCCTAAACTCGACCTTCCGAGAGATTGATGGTAATTTGATTGGGTGGGCTGCTCTGCCGTAGCGTTGAGCAGTCGGAAACAGTCCGGGTGGGTTACTTCATATTTTGAGTACTTGACCTATTGTGACTTAACTCCAAATTTTTGTCGGATCAAAAATATTGAAGTTTGATGTTCACATTTTTTAATTTGGAACCTGTACAATACGAACAAACATGAACTGAAAAATATATAAGGGTTTGATCCTGATATACTTTTTAACGCTCAAATCAGTGACCTTTCCTTAAAATAAAGAAAGGATAAGAGTGTTTATTTATATATGCCGAAATGTGTTTTATTAAAGAAAGAATGATCATATCATTTGAATTTCACAGATTGCGCTTAAAGTGTCTTTTCTCTTTTCTTTTCCTCTCCACTTTCTATTGAGAAGAGGGTTATTTATACTTTTTAGAGAACAATTGACTATCATTATTCGTGGACGACAGTTTATAAAACGGTCAGATAAGAATAAAAGATTGATAGTGGTTCCTATTAATTTGACAGTTAGTCCATCAATGATAAAATTAGGCCACCAAACTTGTTGCTGTTTTTAGGCCAAATGAATATTTTGTTACAATTTTTAGACTTTAATCATCGATTTGGGCTGAACCCATTACAACCCATACTTCACCAACATCATTAAAGGATTATTTGCATCAATTTTATATAAAAAATTTTAAATTTATAATAAAACAATTACGTGTATTTTTTTATTTTATCTTAATTATTATTTTAAAATTTTTAGGGTTTCGAACATAACATCTGGCTGCTACAATTTTTTTTTATAGACGGAGTCTCTCAATCCGTATATTTTGAACTTTCTTGCTTTTAATACCTTTCCGCATAATTGCGCGTTAAATGGAGGAACTCAAGACGGTGATACCTAACGTCCAACCAAACGGGGTCGTAGTCAACAGTCTACGTCTGAGAAATTTCTCAAGTTTGAAGCAACTCTTCACAATTAAGAGTCATAGAAGTACATTTATGTCTGTGGCGATCCACCTCCGTAAATTTTCGAAAAGGTTCCATTTCGTGACATAGAATCATTGAAATGTTTTTTTGCTGGCACTAAGCTTCTGGCTTCAATAATCGTTTCAGATTGCCCCTAGGATTCTTGTAACAATCTTGATTTTCGAGGGTTAAATCATTTATGGGGCAGAATCAATCGAAGAACGAGCAGCTATTCCAGCACGTGTATCATGGAAATTCGGAAGGGATAAAATCTCTTTGCAGCCAAGGCGCTCGCCTCGAGGTGATTTCATAGACAACCGTTTGGCGCTAATGCTATGATACTCGTAATCTTTTTGATTTTTGGGTCTTTGTATGTCAAGCTGGTTTGTTTCTTTTTTGCTATTTTTGTTATTGCATCTTAAAGCAGGGGTTCTGCTAGGTAATTATATGGGAAATTTGCAGATCTGTTGGTTTAAGTAGGTATTCTGATAATTTTTAGCGAATGGGCGTTTGAGTAGGAACTGTAGAAAGGGTGGCATTCATATAGGTTCTCGGATTGAGATTCCTTTTTCCATTTCTTTTTTTGCGTAAATTCCATATTGTTTTAGGTTCCTTGTGTGGGTTTAAACTTGATTATGTATTTTATTGTGACTTGGGATTTTGGCGTTGTTCTATGTTATTTCTGGCACAGCATGTTGATAGACAAGGCCAAACACCTTTGACTGCGGCGTGTATGAAACCAGAGCTCCACGATGCTGCTAAAACTCTCATAGAGTTGGGTGCCAACGTCAATGCATATCGTCCAGGTACATCACATGTGATGTTTCAACTTGAACGATGCTTATTGGGGTTTTCTTTTGCTTCTAATGTTATTACCTTGTAATCAATATTAAATTTTACTTCTCCGTGCTTTTGTCTCAAATATCCATTGCAAGCACACTCTCTTAGAAGTCTCAGCTTCATCTAGATATTAAAAGTAGCAGTCAGGGAAGGAAATGTTCATCCTCTTGCTTGTCATGACCCAAAAAAGTAGCTTTCTTCTTTCTGGGGTATACTGGAACTATGTGAACAGAAGAGTTGGAAAAAGTTATGTAATTAGATGAATGCAACTTGTCGTATGTAAAAGGGGAAGAAGTTATGTACTGTAGTGTTTGTTGCATCAGTGATGTTGTTATGCATGTGTTTACTTAAAAAAAATCCATCTTGATGCAATCTAGATATATAACGCTTTTATTCAACCTTTTGTTTTGGAAGTGCTCTTTTGTTGTCTTTGCATTTTGGTTATCGATGCTGGTTGCTGAAAAACATGCTTGTTGGTTTAGTTTATTGCATTGTTATTTGGTTAGACTTAACCACTTACATTTCTTAGTATACTCAAATAACTAATTAACTATTTTTTCACTGAACTGCCTATGATTTCTATCTCCTTTCAATTAACCTCCTTTTCTCTGTTAAATGACTAAATGTCCCTTTTTTTGTGCAGAACATGCAAGGAAAATAGCCAATTTCTTTTAACAATGTGACAATAATATAGGATAAGTAGTAAATTGAAAGGAAATACGAATTATAGGGTCAGCGAAGGAACAAATTCAAGTGGTGATTATGTGAAAACACCAAGAAGACACGTTACTTAGTGTAAAATACCTCATTATAAATACACTATAAACTTATTTGGACAGGATTGGTCTGGAGAATGGAGGTATTATTATGGAAAAACATTGATTCAGTAGCGTTCTTAGTGGAGATTAATTTTCTTGACCAGCAAAGTTCAGATTCCTTCCTCTGATTGCTTTTTATATTCTTTATACTTATCATATTCCTTTGTCTTTGCACCTAAGCCATTATTTTGATCTATAATAAGTCTTTTGTATGCTGTTGTGCTCCCAAACTAGTAGAGGAAGGAAATTTTGATAGATTAAACTCGCAAATAATTACGGAGATATAAAATCATTATCGAAGGTGGATCCTAGATTTTCAACTGCAGCGATGGGAAGAGAATTGCCATTGACTACCTAAATATGTACTACTTAGCTTTATACTTACAAACATTATGTAAAACATTTGTATTACTTGTTATATGATTTGATACCGCTAAATTAACCAAGAAGAAGTCAGCAATTTTTACTTACCTTACGATTTCGAGAGTGAGAGAAGGTGAAGGAATAGTGGATGTCTGAATTGAAGCGACTGGCATATTAGCTAAAGCAGAGTGGATATCGGTGTGAAAGGTTAGCGCCTGTCTATTTTGAGATCGAATGTAATAATCTTGAATAATATGCCCCTCCTTTTTACAATAATTATAAAATTTCTTATTGCAATTCTTTGTAATATGCCCATATTTTTTGTAGCTATTACACTAGATTTGAGTTTGGAACTTTCCTTACTCCTAAGCAACATATGCCAAGTTAACTAGCTCGGAAGGTGTTGTATATTGTGTTATGCTAATCTGAATGACCAAGCATTACACTTCTCGAAGAAACTTTCTCAAGCAAATATCTGGAGATGGAACAAAATTGCGATTAAAAAGATTAGCTTGTGTATATTCAAATTCAGGTCTTAGTTTCAATATGAACTAATCTCTTAGACTTACCACATTAGTTTCTTGTAGTGCCACAAGTGCCTTCTTGTGGATTTTAGAATGAATAATTCTCGTATATTTGTTCCATAAATTAATGAATATAGTATAGAATTATTCGATAAAAAAATTGCTTATTTGAATTTAATATTTTTTAATTTCGATTGAAATTTTTTAGTGTTGTTTTCTTGATTATAGATGCACCAAAAATAGTCCAATATTTCCTTAGCAATTATGAAGCATTGATGATTATTTACTATATATGGTTTAATAGATTTCAACGACTATGACACAAATGAGTATCATTACTCTCCAACTAATTAAGTTCATTAATTTTGGTGGGGGGTCGTAG
>JAOVVI020006946.1:0-11428 GCA_028571085.2 Nepenthes alata | reverse complement strand
TAATTTTTCAAGCCAAGATTTGGAGAACTTCTGAAGGAAGTGTTGACCAGATTCATTGATCGTCTAGGCCAAAATCTGGATAACTTCTTAAGGAAGTGTTGACCGTCTTCATTGACCATCTAGACCAAAATTTGAATAACTTCTAAAGAAACTGGGGGTTGAAACGACGAGCCATCACGCCACCGGCCTGTCAATTGAAAAGTTAGTCACGTGTTTGCATGCAGTGAATTTGCGTCAGAAAATCTGATTCGACTAATCCCTTTCAGGAAGAGCCACGTGTCAGCAATAATGGGTGCACGATCTAGAAATGGTTAGCTTCTCTTGCGTTCACGCTGCCCTTTAGGTTATCTGTCCATTTCACTTTTAAATTTTCCACGCTTTCCTTCATTTTCATGGATGATGAGGATATGATAGGCATTCCGATTCTCCTCAACTTGGGCCTGGACAATACGCCTAGCCCTTACCATGGTTCCTCTTATGGGTGGTCATTCTCTGAGAGCTCCCCAGAGCTTTCCTGTGCCGCCTGTAATGACCGCCCTCACCAGGTACTTCCTTTGTCATCCAGCTTTAGGGTTTTTGTTGCAATGGTTTGTATTTTCCTTGCTAACACCCTTTTGTTTACCAGCTTCACTAGGTGCAGGGCGACATGGTTGAGATTTCGTACTCAGAGGAGGATGAGGCGACTCAAGAAAAGGAGCACTCCATTCGTTCGGGTCTAACCTTTAACGACGACAGGCAAGAGGATCAGGAGGAGCACCAACGAGGTTGCAGCAGATTGGGGCGCTTAAGGGAGAACTGAGGATGAGGCTTCGCCTTGAAGAGGTGGTGCTTGTTCTGAAGGAGCGGTTTCAGGAGGTGATCCGTTTTAGCAGCAGGATCGCCTCTCTGGTGGTTCCTCGCTTCCTTGTCGGGTTCCTGGATTCACGCAATGCTGGTGCCACCTAGAGATCTGACTTGGTGTGGTACTCTAGCAATCGCAGTCGGAGGTCCCGACATAATTCTCGGGGAGGTTCATCAGCCTTGGGAAGCTACCAAGCTGAGACATGATATCTCGGTAGCGGCGGCACCGTCTGGACTCTTTTTGCTCCTTTTTCTTTTTGTGAGACGTTATGAAGAACGCTGTTTGCGCTTTGTATAATGATGACACATTAATAAATAGTGCCCTGATGCACCATTTTGTTATGGTAGTATGCATCTTCTTTCTTGCACTTCTGTTCTTGTTTTTTGTTTCCCAACTTGCATGCTGTTTCATGGGTTGGCTGACTTGGTGTATTGTATGCAAGTTGGCCAGTTTGTGCTGGTTGAGAGGTTTGCTGCACTCTGTGGTGGACTTAAGGTCTTGAAGCAGACACAAGGTGTATCCTGATATCAGGTCAAGCCTGTTCTACGCTTATGCACGAGTAGAGGCTTGGCGGTGTTACCCAAGTGCAAACTAGGGCGGCTGACTTTTGGACGGAGAGCCTTTGCTCCACACAACCGTCGTCAACTGATCATGCTCGCTCTTGGTGAAGGAGGTTGTAGCGTGTGCTGGTTGAGCCCTCTAAGATTTTGACCGCGAATGGGCTACTTGGATGACCAAGGTTTAGTTCAACTATTAGTAGGCCACTTAGATGATTAGGGTTTAATTACGACCCTTCGTGGGCCGCCTAGATGACGAGGGTTTAATTACAACTGCACACTGGTTGCCTGGATAACCAAGGTTTAATTATGACTGCTCATGGGTTGCTTGGATAATGAGGGTTTAGTTATAAGAGGGTGAGAACTCTCCTGACTTAGGAGCAGTTTAGGTCGTGTACACCAGCAAATAGGCATATATATATGCATATGGAAAAGAAAGGAAAGGAAGCCTACCGTGTAGTGGTACAAGAAATACAATGTGAAGAGTGTTCCTACATGTACGCATATGGTTGACTTACCTATGCCTTTACTAAAAATAGCGCTTGAAGTGAACCGTGTTTCACTTTCGAGGAACCAACTTGCCGTTCTAGGTCTGGAGCTTGTATACTCTATTTCTTAGGATGGCGAAGACCAGGAAAGGCCCTTCCCAATTTGGAAAAAACTTATTCCGGTTAGTAACCTTGTCTGTGGCTTCGATGCTCCGAAAGACCAAGTCCCCAACGTTGAACTGCCGCACTTTTACTTTCCTTATATAATAGCGAGCGATTCGCTGTTGGTAGGCTGCAATCCATATCTTAGCAGTGTTACGGGATTCCTCTAATAAGTCTAGGTGCTCCGAGATGTTTTGGGAGTTGCCTTGCGGATCGAAGGATTCGACCCTAAGGCTTGGAAGCCTGATCTCGATCGAAATTACCGCTTTAATCCCGTAACAGAGACTGAAGGGCGTCTCGTGAGTTGGATCATTTGGAGTTGTCCGATAAGAACAAAACACTGAGGGTAGCTCGTCCACCCAGGAGCTGCCAGCGTCTTCCAGCTTGGTCTTGAGACCATAGAGTAGCGTGTGGTTTGTGACCTCCACCTATCCATTCGCTTGCGGGTATGCCACCAAAGTGTGGACCAATCTAATGTCCAGACTTATATAATACTTGGTGAAATGCTTTCCTGAGAATTGGGTTCCGTTGTCGGTGACGATGACCTCGGAAACACCAAACCTACTGATTATGTTTTGTCGTACGAACTCAAAAGCGTTGTGCTCTGTGATCTTAGCTAGTGGGATGGCTTCAACCTACTTAGCGAAGTAGTTGATACCTACGATAATAAACTTCCTTTGCCCCACTATAGTGGGAAACGGGCTAAGAATGTCAAGTCCCCACTGCGTGAAAGGCCATGGAGCCTGGAGGAATTTAAGCTCGGCGGGCGGCTAGTGGCAAAGATTGCCATGAATTTGGCAGTTTTCACACTTCTTTACGAACTCGAGTGTCTTTCTTCATCATCAGTCAGTAATAACCTTGGCACACATAATCTTGAATGCTAAGTTCTTGATGCCAACGTGTGACCCACAAATCTCGAGGTGGACTTCGCCTAAGGCGTAGTCGGCCTCTTCTGGGATGAGGCATCAGAGATACGGAGTCGAGTAACCACAACAATATAGTCGTCCATTGACCATAGTGTAACAGCCAGTCGTCTTTTTGACACGCTTGGCTTCATCTACGTCTACTGGGAGTGCTCTGTCCATTAAGTATCTTTGGTATGGTGTCGTACAATTTTCTACTCCAAAGATCTGCATCACTTCTTGTTCCTCCATGCTGGGAGTGCTAAGAATTTTTTGCATGTCCCTCGAGTATTGCTCCAGGTTTTCGACCACTACCGCCCTAGCTAGTTGGTCGGTCTTCCCGTTTTCAATTCTGGGAATGTGAACAAGGGTCACCTTGTCAAATCTCCGACTGGTCTCCTTTACCTTGGTTATGTATTTGGCCAGGTGAGGGTTGCATACCTCAAAACTCCCATTAACCTGGTTGACAACCAGCTCAGAGTCGTTATGGATGGTCACTTGTTTGGCTGAGCATTCTTTAGTTGGCCTTAACCCGACCAAGAAAGTTTCATATTTGGTAACATTGTTAGTCGCTAAGAAGTCGAGTCTGAGAGAGTAATTTACTTAAAACCCGTTTCAGGTTTTTGAACACCACTCCGGCTTCACTGCCTGAGTCTGTAGATGATCCGTCCACATTGAGGATCCATTTTAACTCTTCCTCGTGCTGTTTTGCGTCCTTAGGGGGCTGTTCCTCGAGAATTGGTGTTGTGGTCTCAATGATGAAGTTGGCCAAAGCCTACCCTTTAATGGCGGATTTGGACCGGAATTTGATGTCGAACTCACCTAATTTGATAGCCACTTTACCAGTCATCTAGAAATATCGTGTTTCTGGAGAATGTTCTACAGAGGCTGGTCGGTGAGAAAAATCACGCGATGTGCCTGAAAGTAAGATCTCAGTTTTTGGGCAGAGAAGACAAGTGTCAAGGTTAACTTTTCTGTCCATGGGTAGCGCATCTCTGGGCCGGTCAACATTTTACTTATGTAGTAGATCGGCCACTGAATGTTTGCATCCTGGCGTACGAGGATGGAGCTGAGAGCCACCTCCAACGCCACTAGGTAGAGGTATAGCTCCTCTCCGTTCTTGGGTGGCGTTAGCAACAGCGGGCTGGACAGGTATCGCTTCAATTCGTCGAAGGCTCCCTGGCACTCTGCCGTCCACTGAAATCTGTTTGCTTTTGTTCCCCTTAGTGCCTTAAAGAAAGGTTAATACTTGTCCCCTAATTTTGCTAAGAAACAGGTCAAGGCCACCAGTCATCCTATTAGTCACTGAACATCTTTGACACTCTGCGGCGGAGTCATATCCACGAGAGCCTTCATCTTTTTTGGGTTTGCCTCGATCCCCCGTTGGGAGACGATGAAGCCTAGGAACTTTCCTGAGTAGACTCCAAAAACGTACTTAGTTGGGTTCAGCTTCATTTGATGTGCACAGAGCACCTCGAAGGATTTTGTCAGATCACGAATATGGTTATCGGTGGTCCTGCTCTTGATGAGCATGTCGTCAACGTACACGTCCATATTACGGATCTTCTTTTGAACATCTTGTTCACCAATCGTTGGTAAGTAGCACGCTCGTTCTTTAGACCAAAAGGTATGACCTTATAACAATAGGTCCCCTGGTTCATCACAAACGAGGTGTGCTATTCGTCCCCAGAGCTCATCCATATCTGGTTATAGCCCGGGTATGCGTCCATGAAGCTCAACAGCTCGTATCCAGATGTGGAATCCACCAACAAGTTGATCTTGGGTAAAGGAAAGTTGTCTTTTGGGCAGGCTTTGTTAACGTCGTTAAAGTCGATACATATTCGTCATTTCCCATTACTTTTCCTTACCAGGACGACGGTTGAGAGTCAATCCAAGTACTAGACCTCCCTAATGAAGCTAGCATCCAGCAGCTTTTTTACTTCTTCCCAGATGGCGATTAACTTTTCCACGGAGTGATTTCTTTGCTTATGCCTGATGGGCTTTTGGCCGGGATTGAGGCCCAACTTGTGGACTATTACTCCGGCTAGAATCCAAGACATGTCATGGGAGTCCATGCAAAGATGTCGGCATTTTGTTGTAAGAATGTTATCAGCTCATCGCGCAGTGTTCCAGCGAGCGAGCCGCCAATCTGTACACACCTTTTCGGATCTTCCCAGTTTAGTGGGATTAGTTCAGTTGCCTCTCCAATCTACGCTTGCTGTAGCGTTGCTTCGTCTCAATGGTCGAGTTCTCCGGCTAACTTGGCACTGCTACTTGGGGCAATCTAAAACAGTAACACGTCCGCCCAATGACTTGGTTGCCCAACACTCGCCCACACCACATGTTGTGAAAAATTTTATCTTGAGATACGGTATCAAAGGGACGGATCCGAACGCTGTTAGGCACGAGTGGCCTAGTATAGCATTATAGACAGAGGGTAGGTCGACTACCAATAAGGTGAGTATACGACTCGTCATTTTTGGGTATATGCCCAGGATGACCTCTAACGGGATCGTCCCTTGGACGGACACTAGCTCGTTATCAAGGCCATATAGCAGACCTTCGAGGGCTTTAACTGACTCTTTTTTAAACTAAGTTTAAAAAATTATTCGAGGTAAAGCAAATCTTGTGAGCTTCCATTATCAATAATTACTCATTTCAGTTGGCAATTGATGCTACCATCTAAAATGAGCGGGGATAAAACAAGGGGATCTGCATGGGGAGAGATTACATATTCCAAGTCATCATCGCTAAAGCTAATGACATCGTCTATAGTGCGTTGTTTCTTCCTCCCAACCTGCTGTTCCTCGCGGTCTGCTGGTGTCTTCGCCGGCCGAGTCATAATCATGTTGACCACTCCTACAACGACCCGATTCCGTGGTGAAGAAGGCTCTGATACTTCACCGCCTGCTGTGCCGGAGCTTTGACCAGGGTTCTTGACGAACCTGGTGAGATGGCCTCTGTGGATTAGCTCTTCTATCTCCCACTAGAGAGTCTTGCAATCTTTCGTGGAGTGTCTGGGAGATCGATAGAAATCACAGTACTTGGCTGGA
This sequence comes from Nepenthes alata, assembly GCA_028571085.2. Taxonomy (NCBI): domain Eukaryota; kingdom Viridiplantae; phylum Streptophyta; class Magnoliopsida; order Caryophyllales; family Nepenthaceae; genus Nepenthes; species Nepenthes alata. The sequence continues at coordinate 5,425 of JAOVVI020006946.1, read as the reverse complement.
TTCCCTCCTTCCACTCTCTTAAGTGGTCTCGGCCACTTAAGGAACTTTTTTTCACTGATCTGTATGAGGACGTTCAAACGCATATCAATCAAGGGCGTAAGATTGATCAGCCCATAGTCATTGCGCTCTAGCGGTCCGAACCTGTGGTGCTTTCTACGAGAGTAGTCACTACCGTTGTACTTCCTCTTTCCTTCTGCCGGAAAAGAACAAGGTTGTTCGACCTGTTAGGGACGCTTAGCCTCGTTGGCCTCCTTTGCCACTGTGTAGGCCCTGGTGAAAGACTCTGCTTCCCTAAAGGTTTGCGAATTCTTATGCGACAGGTGCCTAAAAAGTCCCTGTATGTCAGCGCAAAGATGAAACCACCAAACTTCATTTTCTCCGTAAGCCTGGAGATCCGTCTCGCTTACACCATGAAGCAATCCAGAATTCATTGCAGATTCTCTCCGGGTTTCTTCTTGATGTGAGATAAATGCCAAGACTACTTCTCTTCTCGACGGCTGGAAACGTATTGCGCCAAGAAGAGATCAATAAGCTCCCGAAAGTTTCGGATCGAATCTGAGGGGAGGTCATGAAACCAAATGTGAGCATCCCCCTTCAAGATGAGCAGGAAATAGCGGCACATGGTTGTGTCCTCCAACCCTTACAGACTCAGATGGGTGTAGAAGTGATCGAGATGATCTATGGGATCAGCGCTCCCCTCGTCCGAATTAAGGGTCAGCATTTTGAATTTTTTTGACATTGGACTGTTCAAGATCTCTGGTGTAAAAGGAGATCTACCGCATGTTTATCGTCTTTCAAGACACGATTTTTTATCTTCTCTAGTCTTGGATCTGCTTGAGCGGCGGTGACTGTTTTTTGAAATTGAGATATGTTCTCAATTCCATTCTCTCTCTAGTGTGGCCAGCAGCCGGTCGGCTACTAATGTACCCATCTGCTAAGATGGATTGATTTCCTTCTATATTTTGTAACTACTAAGATTTGCTGCAGATAGAGGAGAGAATTCTGGCCCCTTCCTTTAGGGATGCGCGTTGAATCTGCTAATGGTCGTTACCATAGAGATTACTTTTTATGAAGAGCGTAAAATCAGGGGAGAAGACCGCTGTTAGTTGAGGACGGTCGTGTTGGCCACGCTAGTATTGGCCCATTTGAGGCCTGTCCTTCAGACGATCAACTGATCATACTTCTGGTTAAAGGAAACGTTGACCGTCTTGCATAATTTCGGTCAACAGAAACGTTAACCGTTTTGAGTTCAAGTGAGTCGTCTTATATTTGGGAATCTCATGGCTCTTTGGCCTTTCAACCGGTCAAGTGCTGGCATTGATCGTCCAGGCGCAAATGGGCCGTGTATATTCGGGCTGTTCCTCCTTCTTGAGCCAGCTCCTTATTGACGTACCAATCAGGACTAATAAAAATTTTAATATAATCAATTAAAAATTTTAATTTAATTATTAATTTATTTTAATTATTAAAAAACATTGGAGTAATAATAGTGTAGAATTCCCAGTGCATGGAATTTAATATCCGGCTTGTTTTCAGACCACATCTGATCCCAGCAAAATCGTATTTTTTTTTTCTTTTCAATATTATCTTTTAAATTTTTAAATTTAAATTTTTACAATAATTAAAATTATTTTTAAATTTTAATAAGCTTTGATAATTTATTTTTCATAATTTTTATAGGTCTAGATTTTCAAATTATATGCATAAGCTTTTAAAGAATACAAATTTCATATAACGTAAAATTTTAAAATTTTAAATCAGCATAATTTTTGAAAATTCTGGGGTGAAATTTATTATATTAAATTTAAAAAATCAAATAAGGATGCTCATTATAAAAATATTAAAGTGTAATTTTTTTCTCTCCCTTGTTCTATTGAAAAAAGATTAATTTTATGTTATTCTTTTGCCAATTTCAGTTTCTCCATAGATAGAATACGTCTATATGTAAAGGTAATTTCAAAATAAATTTTAAAATCCTATCAAAAACATAAACTAAAATTAAATTATTCCCTACTACTTCTTCTGCCACTAATCCCAATACTTCTAAACTCACATAAAATTGGAAATTTTCTCATAGTGAAATTTTTTAAAAAAAAAATTACAATATTGTATAGTTATCGATTTGTTAATAATATGATAATGTTTAATTTTGTATCTTATTGAAAGAAATTTGGCTCACGTATAATTTTTTTTCCTTAAGAAATTGCTCTTTTATAAGGAAAAATAACTTTTACATAACTCTTTCAAAATCAAGCTACTCGTTAAACAGCTATTTGTCTAAAATAAAATTAAATAAGCAATATAAATAATTAATCAGACCGAAACGGGTAAGGAGACCATAATAAGAATTTTTAAAAGTTATATTTATATTAATTTTATATAATAATGTTTGAGTCAGATTTTGAACTATATTAAATTCTAAACATATTAGACTCGCATCTAATCTTAACATAATTTCAAAGTCTTTGATTAATGTGAAACCCAACTCAAAATTCAATCAAAGTAAAACAAAAGTCGATTGACTCGTATTAGACTGTATCATGTTAAGTCATATGTGAATTATTATTACATGACCAAGAAAGTGATGTGGTAGATGTGAGGGTTGTGGTTGTTTTAATTAGGATTGGTCGACCATCTTTGTTGAATATTAGCTCTAAGTTAAATGACTATTCATTTGTCACTATACTGTTCAATGGTTCAATTCATCGCCCTCGGTAGACGGCCAATGGATGATGGCATGACAACGTTGTGTGTGGGCCATATGGACCCTCTAAGGACCTCATTAGTCTAAAAGTATGAGTGCTACTCTTTCTTTTTTGATCATATTATTATACGATTAATACTGTTTATATAATTAATTTATAATCAACTCTTTTCCTATAAGTCCAATTTAAATTTAAAAAGATAAAAAAGAATAAAATAAACTATATATTTTAATGGGTCTTCAGATTTGGGTTTTGCACAAAATAGAGATCTGCTTGGGTCTTCCTTGGCGGATCGAATAATGTGGGTCTGGTCACCATTCATGATAGTCTGAATCATGCACACCACAACTGAAAAATTAAAGATCAAAGAATTGGTAGGACTCGCACACTGATATATCATTCAACACTTAAATCAATCATCTTTCTGAGTAAATAGAAAACTACAATGACAAGAGATATATGTGATAATACACAAAAGTAAGGATGGTGTCTATCTAGAAGGATGTGTTTGACGAGGAGCGGCTTAAGAGTAAGAATTATGAAAGGTCCTTTTTTTTGGCAAAGATTTACTTTTTCGTATGCTTTCCAGTCAACCTCTCTCCCTACTCGTGGGAGTGAATGGATACTTATAGAATTGGATCACGGTTTGACATTGCTGGTTAGTGACAATTATCATTTGAACCGTTTGAATGAATAAGGACATACCGGTTGACTGTTGCAATCGATTATTAAAAGTTTCTTCAACATGTAGGAGTAGGCCACCCTGATTGGACCGATGAGATCAGTTTGGCCTTAAGAACCGATTGGGCTGACTTCGAAGCTACTTGGGCCTGGGGGCCAATGCTAACGTGCTATAAATTGACCACTCTCTCGATTTGTTCGTGGGCCTTTGGAGTCGGTTAGCCCACTTTCAACCATCCCCATCATATTTAAAAATAGTTATCAATAAATAAAATGAATAATATTTTTCTTTTATATTATATTTGATTGGTAGAATAGAATAATATAAAAATAAAATAATTATTCTTAGAGAATAAAATAATATGATAATAGAATTAATAATTAATATTATATTATTTAGTTAATTAATTAGAATATGTAAAATTAAATTAGAAATTAATTTTTTTTAATATTTTATATATAGTAATAGTATGAGAAATAATCAAAAAATAGTCTAAATATCTCTTTTATCCTTATTTAATGAAATAATATTTCAACATATACTAAAAGTTTTGAATAAACCTGATCAAAATCAAGTCACTTAATTTGTTTAGTCTTATCAACCCAAAATTTTATAAGAATTGATCAAAATAGATCAATATTATAGATAAATACAGTAAAGAAGACTCAATTACTTTTTAGGTAGTGTATAATTATAGGTGAAAGCAAGCATTTCATGCTAACTCAGTCCGAACTATAATTTTTTTTAAATATATTTTTATATAAAATGAACATCAAATTTAAAAAATTATTTTAATAGATTATATTTTCATGTAGATAATAATTTTTATATAAAGATTTTTTATTTAAATATATTTAGATATATCTTCATGATGCATCTCGAGAATCTAAATTAATATATAAATTAGGAGACCATGTAATTCCACTAGGATATCTAGGCAGTAATGGATCCCATCTTCGTAACTCCAAATTCAAATATTACGCACTATAATAGAATAAATTAGATGTAATAGATATATAAGATTTATTCTTCAATATATCTTTCGACACTTAAATTATAGACCTTTCTAAATAGATGAAAAGATATTTAAAAAAATAGATGTTAGAATTGAAAGAGGATGGAGATGAGTATGAATTTAGATAGCTTCACTCCACTTGATGCTTTCCAATGTTTGAATTTCTTTTTTTTTTCTCTTTTTACTTTTTTTCTTTGTTCGGGGGAAGCTATTTTTATAATCAAAGGTCCTATTCGGTCAGTCAGTATTTGAAATCACTGCACGTGTATAGAGTGGTCTCGAAATATTTGTAGAGAGGTATTATTTATTTTGTGTAACTATTATTTAAATTTAATGAGAAAATCAATTGGTTATTAATGATGAAACCTGTGACGAAACGAATATTTTTTTTTATCCGTCATTCGCAACACAGGATTACAGATGTCATCTAGAACCCATATACTTTTAACCATAAGAAGTATATCGAAAGTTACTCTAACATCTTGTGGAAACATTCAAATTCATTCCAAAATATTCATTTCTGAATATATAATAAAAAATGTCTAGTTATAAAAGTTCATAAATCATAAACAAGTCATTACAATGATATTCTCCAAAATAAACTTTCGAATCTTTAATAATTTTTCAGACAAGATCTAATCACTCCAACTCGTCAGGCACAAGCTCTAAAGTTTCATATGGAGGGGAAAAAATAGAAAATAGTGAGTCGAGACCCTGTAAGGTACATGCAGGTATATAGTAAAACATGTATACGGAACATAACTCATCAAAACAGATACTATTGCACATGAAGTTACAAATGCCATAAGCAAGTGATTCATAACATAAACACGATACTGACGTATACAGAACTGTCAGAAAATAGAAACGATCTTAAAAAATTAGAAATTAATATACTCATATTTCAGAAAGTAAAAGTCGGTCTTACCTCCATATTTTACAAAAATCTCATCTTTATCAGTAAAGGACCCTACTAGTAGACCCTACTAGCGGAGGGGGCGAATAATCAAGGATAGATTGTGT
>JAOVVI020006945.1:0-15219 GCA_028571085.2 Nepenthes alata | reverse complement strand
ATTTTTTTTTAGATTTTGTGAGGCAAAAAAAAATAGTAACAGAAAAAATGCTATTACCTACTCTTCGACCTATGTTAATGTCACAGAATGTACAGATCGGCGATAAGAAAGGTTGTTGTTGAGTACCGAAAAATGTTCTGGGCCGTTACCCTGCCGTGCGATGATTGAGATTTGCAAAGATAGGCGACGGCGATGATTAACTGAGAGGAGAAGGCGAGCAGTGAAAGCGAGAGAGTGACTGAGAGGCTTAGGTTTTCAGAGGCAACGGTTTGAGAAAGTGAAGGAGGAGAAAGACGAAACCGGGGAAATATTTTTCAGAATTTTCAAATCTTGATTTGGGCCGTTCACGTGTCTCAAATCGACGGCCCAGATATTTTTTATTTTTTTATTTTTAAAGGTTAATTTTTATCGTCCACGTGTCAAAGATCCGACGGCCTAAATTATTTTAAAATCTGGACCGTCAAATCTTCATATTAAAATCGATGACCCAAATTTAAATTATTTTTTAAAATTTAGGCCGTCGTTAACAAACGGTCCAAATCTATTATTTTTAACATTTAAAAAAAATATTTTAGGCCGTCAATTTGATTCATCAAGCAAAAGAGAAAAAGTAAGGGACGTTGCATAGGCGAAGGAACATCGCCCGATCCCTCGATCATGTCTTCCCGCAGCTCTGTCATCTCATCCAGATGCCTAACCGCTGGCACCGAGACTAGGACTGAGCAAGCTATGCCCTAAAAGTAGCCTGAGACCTCACGTCTACCCTAGGAGCTGGCCGCCTGTTGCACCTGACGGCCGTAGCACATCGTCCTATTGGAGATGATCTGCACGTCGCAGTACCCCAAAAATGGAAGACGGCCAATTTCCTATTGGAGATGATCGGAAAAGAATGAGTCTCTCTAAAATCTTACCTGCATATTACTTTTATTTTTTGAGTATTATTGTAGTTGTTCCACTGAGGAAGATTTTGTATTAACCAAAGGAAGACATGATTAAGAGTTAAGTTGATGGATAATAAAAATTAAATATTTAGTTAAATTTTTTTATATAATTTTATTTTATATTATGTAAGGGTACTTTTTTATAAAATATTAATCATTATTAAAATATTAATGTCTAATTACAAATGTGGTAAAAATAGTAAGTGAGCAAAATTGGTAACCTAAAGCGATTATCATTATAATTAATCATGTTTGAGATTTAATCATGTTCAGTATATTAAATAAGTAATTTTAATTGATGGTAATTTTGACAAAGGATTTTAAATTATAGCCTTTTATTTTTTTTAAAAAAATATTTTTTAGGTTAGAAGTACAGCAACCCCTCGTTCCAAGAGAAAATTCAAATTTGGTTTTTTTATATTATATATAAAACATTTACTTACTGAAAAGCATTTAATACGTCATCGAATTCAAGTGCTCGCTCGCTCAATGTCAAACGTAACCTTCGAGTTAAGTAGAATTCAAACTCTTGTGTTTCACCACATATATCTTTCATTGTTCTATCTTTTTGTTAATCGAGAAACATAATTGACCTGAATATTAAAAAATATATCAGGGAGTAAATCTCATTAATCTTCTAACATTTTATTTTTCAATTGTGATATGTAAGATTCAAAATTAAAAATAAAAAATGAACCCACTTTGTTTGACCTGTCAAGAAAGACCCAAGTGGATCCCTATTCCGTATAGTAACCCAAAACTGTAGACGCATCAATATTTAGTTTTAAAGTATGTGGTTGAATTGATGATTTAACATGGTAGAGCAGAACGAATTGAAATCTCAATTGCCCTATAATTCTCCTCCTAAATCAATGATTTCATAGATTTACCAACACTAATATGGATATAAATTTTTGGTTTGTGGGTGGCTCAACTTGCTTTTATTGACAAGTTAGGCAATGGTGTCAAGACCTTTTGTCTCCATGGATATAAACTTTTGGTTTGTGGGTGGCTCAACTTGCTTTTATTGACAAGTTAGGCAATGGTGTCAAGACCTTTTGTCTCCATTGTCTACAAATGCCATACTCTACCCATTAACCGCTGACGCTGAAGACACAACAAAAAAATTTGTCCTCCAACAATGATGGACAAATTGTTTCCTTTGTCAATAGAATCTGTGTTACGATCACAATACGAATAAGTAATAATAATAATATTATTAAAAATAAAACTTATTTATGATAATTTTTTTTGATAAGTAATTAAATTTTATAAATAAAAAGAAAGAATACATATCAATATTTTTTCACTAAGTGTTTTGTCGACTTGAATTAAGAACAAAGATGTTGGGGCATTCCCCAAGAACCGTGAAATAAGTCATGAGACCAAAAGAAACAAAAAAGATGAAAAGATAGTTATAATCCATGATAGTAACTATTTATAATAGTTACAATCCAAAATTAGAAAATTGGTCGGACTTATATACTAACGCCAGGAGTGATATAATTAAACATGAATTACAACAGTTACAAACTATTCATTTCATCGAATACAATATTAATCTTACACAATGCATTATACTTCAACGATAATTAGCTTATCCCCTTTAATATATCAAAAATTCATGAAGAATACTTGGTCTTCTTAGAGGAGACATGGCTCATGCTTCTTTTGTGAATAAAATTGACAAAATATTATCATTATAAATAAGTTGAGGGTTACAAAATCTTTAAAATGCACTGCGATAGTGCTATATATGAAAACTAGGGTCCTACTATTAACTATCAAGATAGGGGATGTTTCTCTATGTATTTCTTTATTCCCAATGAAGAAGATGGGTTACCAAATCTCATAGAAAATTTCAAGTTTCATACAAAGCATATTTTAGCAGCAATTGAGACTTGATTTGTGAAAATTTTCAAGTATTCTAATCCCAAAAATTTAATCTCCAGTATGAATGTGAACTTTTTCAAGTGATGCCATAATTAAGATTACTATTGCCTTTTAAAAATAATAAGGAATTCATGAGAATAATTGGTTGTTTCAATTTTAATTGATGAATTTATTTCAAAAGTCGTGTATTAAAACTAACGAATAAGATACTATAATTGTATATATAAATATTTTGTTTGTCAGTGCACCATCTTATTGACCACTGTCAGTTAAATTTGTTATTAATCATATTTTTATGTTCTTCATTAATATAAACTTAAATCGTTCTTCCTCTACCAATTAGCTTTTAAATGGCTCATGTTTGAAGGGGTTAGGGTTAATCATGGTTATTAAAACCTTTGTGGGTTATTGAATTAGTATTTATTTTTACCATATGTTTCAACTTTTGAAATAAGCTAGTTATTTATGAATGTTTTCAATTTCTTTTAATTATATAATTTAAAATTCTAGGTTGGACTATGTTGGGTTCCAATACCCAAGGCCCATGAACGCACGGCCCAAAGGAAAGGCCCACGAAGTAAAAAGACACTGCGGATAGCACGTGACATTCAGGAACGAGGACTGAAGAAACCTCCCAGCAAGGCAAAGTGGCAAGCAGCGGCTGAGAACTCCCTCAAATGGTCCGAGGACTAATGAGAGATCAACTGGCCGCGGACTCTGCCCAACGACAAAGCAAGCCAGAAGAGCGATGCTGCTTATAGTACGCGGACTCATCTGATGATAAGGAAAACCAACGAAGGACGAGGACTGTCCCCAAACATCCTAGGACTCCAGCTCAGCACCTACAGCTCCAACGGATAAAACCTACAAAATATCACATCAACTAGGACTGACCCCTAGAACGTGATTTGTCATCTTAAAGACTGACACTCCTGACATAGTAAGACTGAAAACGGCGTTGCCAGCTAAACTTACAGCGCACGCTGGCGTGCCTGACACCGCAGGGCCACGTCATGGCAGTAGGTGGCCAGCCCCACCGTAGCTGTCAGGGCCCAACGGTTATATTTTTCCTTATAAATACCTAGCTCAATTGACAAGAATGGGGGCTGGCTCTCTGATATCTCCCTCTCTGAAATCTCTCTCTGATCGCTCTCTCAAATCCTCATAAGCTATTACAGCTAAGAAAAACTAAGAGAAAAGAGCTCGAAGAGAAAAGGCACTCATTGTATTTTGTACTCAGCACACTCAAATAGTGAAAATCTTTGCTAGGCCCAGAGCCTCGTGGTTTTTTCCCCTAATTCAAAGGCGGATTTTCCACGTAAAATCTAAATCTCCATTTTCTCTGTCTCTCGCCCTCTCGTCCCTAGCGCTCGCTCGCCCCTCTCACCCTCTCGGACTAAAACGTCCCTCAACAATCAACGAACTCACCCTTTGTGTTGCGGCTGATTCCGTCCACCTGACGTCATCACACGTCATTACGTACGGCCATCGGACTCGGACGCAACAAATTGTACATTTGACAAAAAATTGTTAATTAGTAAATTACTTGATAAATTTTTTAGTATATTTATTTATAATAAATTAATTAATCGAACTCATTTTATTATCGTTTGGTTCATAATTACTCAAAGTCACAAAAAATCTTATGTACTGCATCCTAGCAAATCTTATGCCAATTGTAATTCTTAGTTATAGTTTATTATATAAAATGACACGTCTAAGTATTTTATAAATATGCTATAACTTTGACTATGTTGAATTGTGGGTTGAGTTGATTTGAGCTAAATTCATTAAACTAAAGAGTGTTTTTTTTGGCTTCACATATATATTTAATTGACAGTATCTTAAAAATAGATATTAATAACATATTAATATAATAATGATCATTCTACAAATTATTGTAGTATTATTGGTTTAATTTTTTCATTAAATTAACATTGCACTATATTTGTTAAGTCATAGTAAACATTGAATGGTAATCTAAATATTACAATTATCAAATAACCCAAATATTGATTAAGATATCGTACTTTTAGTTTTTACATTAATAAATAAAATTATTTTTTCGAATGTGTATAGTATAATTCATCTTAATTTAATAGTTCATGTGAAAATGGTAGTAACTCAAACAAAAAAGAATTTAAAAGTATAAAGAAATTTGGTTATGAATGGAATCAATATTTCATTATTTGTTAATTACACATATTTATATTTTGTAAACTTATAAAATAATATTTTCATAATCACATATTCTTAAAATATTATTTAAAAACATTTGCTTTGCAGCTAGTGGAAAATTCTAGAAAATATTTTTTGATATTTCTGAGTTTTTCAATTTCAGTTTAAATTTGAAAAACTGAAAAATTTAATTTTTTAGTTTTCTAAATGAAAAGAAGACAAATTTTAATATATTTTCAAAATATTCTATTTTTCTAAAAAATTAACGAAAAACAGCCCTAGTTTTCTACTTACTGAACAAAGCCTACATTTTTGGATAAAAAACTTGGGATATGTAACCTTAGTTGATTTACAATGAATGCTTGTCTCGGATTGAACTACTCATCCATGCTGTATTTGAACGTGAGTGTGAGATATAGCTTTGTTGTTGTCCTTTGATACCTTTACTGATGGTAATGTAGCTTGCTTGCAAATTGTTGTTAGCAAACTTTTCATTGATTAATATCTCCGCTTGTAGATTGGATATCCTATACTTGTAACTAAGAGTTGTCTGAAGTGGTTTGCTTCTTGGAACTTTACCTTCATATGCTTGAACCTTATTTATTTGGGACAAAGGAAGATGTTCCATGCCTTGTCCTCTTTGGTTGTGTATACTGGTGACTTAACATAACTTTTTTTCTTTTTTGGTTGTAGAGGGAGTATTCACCTTAAAAAATAATATCATTGTTTAGGATAATGAAAAATTGTGGTGGAAGCGTGGTAATGCTGGATCTTGTTTTGTTGTGGTGGTGCCATTGGTAGTGGTGTGGTAGTGTTCATATTGGTAGTGGTGGTGGGCTCCATTGTTTGGCCAACAAAATGCCTCTTGAGATAGGTGCTGAGATGACAATCGGAAATGTATAGTGAGAGTTTGCTGAGTTGTGCAAGAGGAGGGCATCAACTGAGACAATCAGGCCTAGGCCAAGGATGCAATCAGGACTTGGCTTAGAAGATAGGCTCAAAGGAAAATTGATCAAGAAGATGGTCTTGCCAAAGAGTTACTCGGCCATGACCCAATATGTTCAAATGAAAAGTAGAATGGGGTGTTATGTCTTTCTGGGATCAATTTTACCTCACTTGAGAGGACTAGAAGTATGCTATCACTGAGAAATGGCTTGAAACTAATTTCATAGAACTGCTCAACGACTAGTAGCACTCTTGACACACTTTTATCCTTTTCCTTTTTCCTTTAAATGATTATGCACTTTGGACTCCTGGATGTGTTCCATGTGGTCCTCTATAGTGGTATTGTTACTCCCCCCTTAAAATCTCCCTCTTACTGATAGTTGTATTTTAGGATTTTCTTTGACTATATGCATACCTGGAATTAGCTTCATCTGGACCTTTAATGCGACCTAGAAGTGGGGCTGACCCAAACCTGTGAATCTATTCTATGCACATTGTAAGATAGTGCGAGAGGTATAAAGGATTCTGGGAGGATTCTCCCAGGACCCCTCTGATGCTCAGGTCTTCCAGATAAAGATGTTGCTGTGATGAAATAGCAAGAGGGTGGAAAGTACTTCCTGGTATTGTTGAGCTATGCGCGGAGGTATGGGTTTATATAGTCGTACGGTCCTAGAGGGATTCTGGCGGGTTTTGCTAGAAGTGTATGCTCTTTGGGGCTATTGTGGAGTTGACCTTGGATGAGCTCTTAGCACATGGAACTAGCAGGAAAATCATAAGAGATGCATATCCTCCTAAAGGTACCTGCTGTCCAATGTGCTGTGGAGAGCTATGTAGACCTTGTGGTTTGAAGGAAAACTAAGCCTCTTTTTGGCTGCCAGAAAATAGTTTCGTGGCTGTAGTATTGTTGAGCTGGCCGAACTCTCCGGGAAGTTTCTCGTGGGAGGTTTAGTGATGATATTGGTCTACTTAGAAATCTTAGGAATTTCTGGCATATGTCTTGGGATATTGAGTCTACTCTTGTGGAAATTAAGCTTTAGGGCTTTTTCATAACGACACTCGGCTCATGTTTCCTGTATGGAGATTTCTCAGGTTTGAGGATTTCTATATTTGGAGAGTTTTGGACTTTGTATGAGGAAATTTTTGTTGTGCTTTGGACTTAGGTTTCTCATTTGCCCAGCCCAGCTGCCCTTTTACTGAGGAGAGCCAGAGGTAACCTTCAGGATCAAGCAATCATGAGATGAAATGCATGGGGTAGCAGCTCAGCCTTCGGCGTTGGCAGTGGCTGCCGATTCTAATTGGACCACATAGTGCAGTGGCTTCTTTGTAGTAGACCTTGGCTTTGACGCGATGCCACTTCCTGCTTGACCTATGCTCCTTTTCGCACTCATCATCTTTTGCGTCTGATGTAACAGCGTGGTGCTTGCCTTCCTGCATTTGTCTAATAGTCTAGTGCAGTCATATGAAGGTGGGGCCCATACGGGAGCCTCAGATCTATGATCAAATCAGTTTGGTCTTTTCCATCTCGATCCAGCTCCGCTTTTGGCAAGCCTCTTGGATTATTTGTGCTCCAATCCCTCTCAGCATCTTCACGGGCTGCCTCGGTTGGGAGAGCCCTCATTCTGGAATGAACTTGGTATTTGGGGCTGGTGGCTAGCATTATAACTAGCATATAGGCCTAGCTGGTCCTTCTCCTATTGGGCCCATCTAGACACTTGCCTAGTGGGTTTTGTTTTCTTTAACTCTTGTGGTCCGGCCTGATCTATACGGAATTGAGTTTTCCGTATTGTTGTTGAACTGATCAAACTATTTCACAATTCACTAGCTTAAATTGTCCCACACTTCAGGGAACTGCTTAGTAACCTCTCATAGTATCATCAATCTGGCCCATGCAACACCCACACCTTCGAGACTAGGGTGGACAAAGATGAAAATCCAACGAAAACAACCAATGTTGCTAGCAAATTATGTACCTGTACCAAGTGTATGATCTATGACTATCCAACCGGGTATTAAGGAGTGTTCCCATATGGCATTAGGTTGTCGATTGAGCTGGGAGTGTCAATCTGTGACAATTTTCCCCACCTGATCACTTGATGCCCTTGTCAAGGTGTTTGTTATCGATTTCCTGCATCACTTGCAATGTCAACCTGCAACACTCAGTGTCCAAGCAACCACAATTGCAATCCTTAATGCTCTCCCATACAAACAAAGTATGTACATGTAGTCCATTGAGCACTACTCTAACACACCACACTGATCATTAAGAACACGTTGCACACTATTACTTTACTATCATGAAGCGTTTTTCCCAAGGATCAGTACATGCTATTCCCGTAGCAATGACTGAACATATCTTTGATACCACTTCTCATGGTATCATGGTATCAGCAATTGGGTTTGTGCGATGTTGCCACCCCCGAGACTTTGGTGGAGCTAGCCTACTCCATCTGGGTGACAAATGATAAAAATTAAAAAAACCAAAGTGGTTAGCAAAATATGTATCTACACCAACTTTATGATCCATGAACCTCGGACCAGGTAATTAAGAGTATCCCATATGGTGTAAGGTTGTCCATTGAGCATTTGGATTGCAGATCTGGTACAAACTGCTCATAACCATGACCTATCCTGGTCAGTTTTCCCCTCGGCCAAGGTTCTGCTGATGTGCTTCCCCTGGTCAAATTGGTCGACTTGATGGGACTTGATGTTGTTTGTTTTGCTTTTCTTTGCCTCGGTGAAGCATTTTCAATTCCTCCTTGGCAATGTTGTGAAATATAAAGGCACCATCTACTCATTCGAGGCTACCCCAAGCCAACAAAAACATCATCTAAACATGGCTAAGCACTTCTATTTTCCAAAGCAATATAATCTTCCTTGGCCATGATTATCAATTTAGATCTGGTTGCTTTCAAGAAGACACAGTCCTGCTTCACAAATTTCAAAGCATGTCTCCTAGAATTCGCATAGCTCCTTTGGCAGTCTGTGCTGTACCGAGTCTCTCATTGATTAGTTGACCCTTGTCCTCTTTTACTTGAATAATCTCAGGGCTAGCAACTTCCAATCACCATTATTTTTAGAACATGTAGGAAACCTGTGTGCCATTTTTCAGGGAACATACTTAAGCTGAATATTTTTCTGCATGGTTGAACGCAACAGCAACATTTGCTGCAAAGAATTTCAACTTGACTTATTCTTTTACTCATATTGATGGAGTGTGAAGTTGATACTTCCTGGCTCCAGTTGTTTGATAAGAATAAGAGACTGGAATGCTTTTCTTTCTTTTTTGGTCTGAATGGGATGATCCTTTTGTAGTATTGGTAGTTAGCCAAATATCAACTATTGGCGGTAGTGGCATGATCCTAGGAAGCACGGACACTCTTTTGGGCTCACAGTGTCGGTATCTGACATGCCTCAGACACGTTAATTTATTTTTTTGTCCGGCACGTTTCAGACACGTTCCAACACATTTTGGATGCGTTTTGGACACTTTGAGTAATTTTATAATTTTAAAAAAATTGAGGGCCATTTTGTAAATTTTTAAAAATGTGGGTTGTTTTATAATTTTAAAAATTTAAAGCAATATCTCTCTCTTTTATTTTTGTCAATAGTCCCCACTCCTAGGAATATTAGTCAAGGGAGACTTATTCTTTTGTGATAGGTAACGCTTTTTTTTTCACCAAATTTTCATACGATATAGAATCAAAACTCGAGAAAGATGAGATGAATATGGAGGTAAAACAAATGAAGGCGATAATATAGTTGATCTTCGGTGGAGTAAGGATTTAATTTTTTTATTACAAATGAAGGTGATAATCCACAAATTAAGTATAAAATAGTAGTATTTATTAATTAAAAAAATTATAAACCATAATTTTAGTTTACGTGTCCTCAACATGTCGTGTCCTTAATTTTTATAAAATAGTGTGTCAGCGTGTTGGTGTTGTGTTGTATTGTGTCGGTGTCCCTTGTCAGTGTCTGTATTTCATAGGCGTGATCTATATAATTATAGGCTGATGTAGGCTACTTTGATTTCAATTGTTTTTGCGAGATTTCAATTGTTTTTGCTGTGATGTATATGCCTAAGATTGTCATGTAGTTGCTTCAACTGTTTTATGATGCTTTCCACTTCTATGGAATCATACATGTTATACAATAAATTACTGTCTCTGATGAAGTCATCTTGTTTCTTTGTCCTTTCTCTCCTTTGAATGAGTGCTTTTAGAATGCTAAACGAGAAGCAATTTCTTTAATTATGGTAATCTACGCATCCCTGATAGCTGCTGTTAGCTGGGTTTCTGACTTCCTTGCATTGTTTTAGGAAAAAGAAGTTGACTAGACACTGGAGGAAGTTCATACAACCTCTTATGTGGAGGTGCAAATGGACAGAATTGAGAATAAAGGAACTTGAGAAGCAAGCAGCAAGATATTTTCGAAAGTTTGCATCAAATGATCGAAGAGAAGTGTTGGAAATGAAACAATACACATCAGAGATCTGTTCAAAATCATTTCCCTTTATTGGCCATTGGGACAAGAGAAAGACCATGAAAAGGAGAAAAAGGAAACAACTGGAAAAAGTGACTGATGTGACATCTTATATGGCTAACCACCACCTTTTCTCCTATCCTGGTATTAGTTTTATCTTCATACCAGCACACCGTGTTTTGGGTTCTTTAATATTGTTTTCTATTCCTAGTATGCATTTTCAGGTGACACTAGCATGAGTGTGACTTTTGTTCTTGTTAATGCAGAAAATAAAAAGTCTGATCCAGGTGGCTCTTTAGCTGTTGTTGATATTGATAAAGGTGAGGACTTCTGCTTCATTGTGATTTTTGAGCAGTGTATTGAATGATCGGAAGGGTGATAAGAAAACTCATTTTTATCATTGAACCACGCCAAATCAAACCAAACTACTAATTTTTTTCTCCCACTGATCGACTACCTGGATTCTTCACCTTCAATTAGCTATGCTCTAAACTGTTGGCTTTGTTGGCTCCTAATGCGTAAATCATCTGATTTCCTTCAAACTTATCTTTATATCTCTTCTGCAATGAGCCTCCTTATCTTTACATTTTTATCAGTCACAGTCTTTGCTTCATATAATCAAAACATTTCCGATTGGTTTCTGGCATTTTTCCTTTAGTTAGTGTTTCCCTTTGCTTTTCCTTCATAACATCATTATAAATCCTCTCAATTTTTTTATGCCAACACATCCATCTCAACCTTTTCATTGCCATCACTGACATTTTTTAAACATTATGGTGCTTATTGCCCCACCCTCTAGTCTATGCAACATGGCTAATGTGATGATTATCTTACACTATTTCCTCTAGGTTTCAGCGGTAGTATCTCATAGGTCCCTTAATGTCCTTCTGTTGGTTTATTATTGTTCTCTTATCTAATTTGCTAGTAGAGCTTTATGATAGTCCTTAACTTGGAAATCTAGGGTGACATTTTGTTGTTTGTGTAAGATGTCATCAGGTTACAAAGACAAACTTGTATAATCTTGATAATCAAGGGACTAGCGACGAGTGGTTTAATTGATCATCTACTGGGACCCAATCTCAGAATCTTCTAGTTATTATGTCACAACTTAATCCTTAGACAATTAAGATTCAAAATTCCATAAATAATGCAAATTCCAAATCAATAAGTTATATTAATTTTCATAATGCTATGCACCCAATCTCAGAAGCTTCAAGTTATTACTTCACAACTTAATAGTTCCTTTGACAATTAAGATCCAGAATTTCATAAATAATTCGAATTCCAAATAAATGAGGCTATATTAATTTTCATAATGCTATGCAATTCACCTATCTGAGGTCTAAAACTTTCTAATGTTTAAAATCCTATAAAAGAATTTATATCATTACATTTCATGCCCATGCTTAATGAGAATTCAAATCTTAATCTTAACTGCAAGTGGAAGCACTCCATATCCAAAACCAGTTAAAATGAAAGAGTGAGCTGCACAACTTATTAAGTAATTTCCT
This sequence comes from Nepenthes alata, assembly GCA_028571085.2. Taxonomy (NCBI): domain Eukaryota; kingdom Viridiplantae; phylum Streptophyta; class Magnoliopsida; order Caryophyllales; family Nepenthaceae; genus Nepenthes; species Nepenthes alata. The sequence goes on along the minus strand of JAOVVI020006945.1, from coordinate 3,269 downwards.
ATAGATAACTACTGATCTATATTTAATGTTGCCTCAAAACTACCTGAGCTAGTTCAATATGTTGTATTGGATGACATGAAAACAGTCAAGGATGGATGTCCGATTGTAATGGGTCTTGGGGGATTTAGATATCGCAACTTTACCATTGCAATGCATAGAGGTTGATTCCATGAAATATGGAAGAAACATGGTGGCAATAGTTTTGAAAGATGGGCATTCTATGAAAAAAGACATTTACGAAGGAACTATGCTAGGGATGGTATTGAGCATGCAGATGTTTATCAAGTCAAATCCAAGCACAGCTTGTGAAACAGGGAATGTAGGAGAAGCTTGTGTTCATTAAGGGAACTTAGATTCCATTTTCATTGTGTCTGGCATTTGACTGTTCGCCACAAAAGCACTGATTCCACTTCCTCATCCTAATTGAATGAGCCCAATTCCTCACCTAAATAGTGAATAAGTTCAATATTGCATTAGCAACCAATTGGAATCCAATATACCAACAGGCTAGAAGTTTACTGTTTGAATAGTGAGATATGGCAGTTCTTTAGCCACAATGAAGTAATATACAAGACCAGAATAAAAGAATATAGGTTCAAGCCATTGAAGCTGATTGTTCGATTGAAATGCAAGCAATAACAGAGAGACACATTGAAATGGGAATATCAATAACATGTGTATTTGTGCTCTAACAAGACCTAGAGCTTAATAAAAATAAAATCTTGAACAATATTTAAAGTCATTGAAGAACAAGTTTTACCATTCCACGAGGAAAGGTGGACAAGGAAGCAATTCCTTATAATTAAGAATAAGTTGTTTAACATAAATCAAACAACCATTTAGCATATTTGATGAAAGAGAATCACGTTAAGAGGAAGGATTTGAGAAACCATAAGCAAATTAATTACGACAAATAATCCTTCATGCTGCCCTAACTTGAATTCAGTTGAAATGCCTCAAATTCTCAAGCTTTTGCCAATCTCTAGTTGTTGTTCTAGCCAATTGAGTAAAATTATGACTTTTTGCCCTAAAAAAGGTGAGATTGGTGTCATTTAGCGAACGTGTGACAGCTCCCTAGCATGCCAGCTTAAGTGGCAGCCCTAGCAGCCCTTCTAGCTGCCTTCTTAAAAGGTGTGTTGTATGCATTTCAAAATTGGTATATGCGTTCCCCTTTGCACTTTGTGATTAGTGTATAACATCATACTTTTTTATATTCTATAATTTTTACACTAGTAGACAGTCCCACAGATAGCTACCATACTTCCAACTCGTGCAAATACTACTTCCTCCTCGTCCTTAGCACTTTCCAAGGTTCAGCCGCCTTATGCTTCCATAAGCTTATCTCAATGCCACCTTTAGAAACCATTTACTTGCATAACTGTCTTGAAATGATTTTAAGGACTACTGGCGAAGCTTGATAAAAATTCTTTGAGTTTCCTAATATTAATTTCATCATAATTGTAGAAAATAATAAGAGAAAAGGTTAAGAGAAAAGCCTACACAAGTGTTAGGTCCATTTACATAGATATATATAGGGTTATTTACAAATATAAAAAATATTAAACTACCCTTATAAGGAATAAACCATATTATATTCTAAAATATATTCTAATAGTATATTCTAACAAATTTTGACACTCCCACTCAAGTTGGAGCATAGATGTTAATTATGCTCCATGGTAAATATGAATTATGCTTTGTTGGAATTTTTCACGAATAAAGTGATAATCTATATCAATAAGTTTTGTACGTTCATGAAATACCAGATTTGATACAATATAGATGATTACTTGATTATCGCACTACAGCTGTGAAGGTCTAAAATTCTTGCAACCAAAAGATTAAAGTAATCGCCGAAGCCACATAATTTCACAGGTAACATGTGTCAACATATGATATTCTGATTGTACACTTGACTTGATTATTACGTTTTGTTTTTTGCTCTTCCATGATATACAGTTGCTTCTAAACAAAACACAATAGCTGGCAATAGATTTTTGACCATACGATGATCTAGCCCAATCAGTATTAGAAAATCTATTGACTTGGTTATGACTGATCACTGTAAAGCAAACCTTACCGTGGTATATTCTTGAGATATCTTGTAATACACATCATGGCCTCCTAATGAGGAATATGAGGAGAAGACAAATATTGACTTGCAAAATTAGCCAAGAAGGTAATATTTGGACAAGTTATAGTAAAGTAATTGAGCATACCAATTAGTCATTGATACTTTTCAGGTTTAGCAAGGATCTTTCCTTCATTAGATGATAATTTAATTCTTGGATCTATGAGAGTATCACAAGGATTTGAGTTGACCAAACTAATTTTACAACGTAAATTCATAGTATACTTCTTTTGCGAAAGAAAGATGCCATGATGTCACCTACTTACCTTAATTCCCCAAGAAATAATACAAATTTTCAAAATCTTTTATCGAAATTGACTTTGAATGAACAATTTTAGATCTACAATGCTAATAATATCGTTGCCAGTAATTACAATATCATCCATATACACAACTAGAAGAATACATTTAGTGTTAGAGTAACGATAGAACATAGAGTGATCGTTGTCACAATAATAGAGCCCAAACTTATTCGTAACTTCATTGAATCTGCCAAACCATACTTGTGGGGACTGTTTTAAATCATATAAAAACTTCTTTAGCTAGCGAACTTATCTAGATTCTCCTAAAACTGAATCTTGTTAGTTGTTTCAAATAAACCTCCTCCTAAAAGTCACCATATAAGAATGAATTCTTGACATCTAACCGATTTAGATGCTAGTGATGAGTTGCAACCAATAAGTTGAACAGTCTAACAAAAGTTAACTTGACGGCAGGAGAGAAGGTATCGGTGTAGTCCACCCAAAAGTTTGAGCATATGCTTTGGCTATTAGACGGGCTTTCAATTGAATTAAAGACCATATGGGTTGATTTTCAATATATAAACCCATTTACAACAGATGAGTTTTTTCCTTGGAGGCAAAGAGACTAGTTCCCAAGCATAATTATGCTCAAGTGCAACCACCCCTTCCTCTATAACAACTTGCTAATCAAGATGAAAAATAGCATCGGATTCATATTGAGGTACACTAATAAATTCCATTGTGGGCATAAAAACCCACTGTGAAGTAGAAACACTGGCATAAGCCAATGTAGCAGATAAAGCATACTAAGTGCAATTGTGATGACTCTTCCTTAATGCAATGAAAATGTTCAAATTGGTTTGTGCATTAGAAAAGTAGTATTGACAGTCGAAATA
>JAOVVI020006943.1:0-15221 GCA_028571085.2 Nepenthes alata | reverse complement strand
CTTACCTTCCAATTTTGGGTGAACAGTGTTAGGCCACTTTTAGAGGGCTCGGACGTCGCGAACGGGTCAAATTTTACGGAATCGGACGTCCAGTCAACACATGCTTACTTTTGGGATGCGGGGATTCATATTTTAAAGTCATATCAACATTTTATGAAGGTAAAAACTTACAATTTTCACCTTTTATCTCGGGTGAACAGTGTCAGCGCCTATTTAGAGGTCCCGGACACCGCAAATCGGTCAAGATGTGTGAGATCGATCGCGCGGCCGACGTATGTATACATTTGGGACGTGGGGATTCACATTTTGGGGTCAATTTAACGAAATAAGGTACAAAAATAGAAAACCCCCAATTTCCCGTAGGTAAGGGTTTGGTGGTACTCCACCGGTCGGATCGGTGAGTAAATTGAACAATAAATTACACAATCCTTGGTCTCCAGTCACGGGTATCACATTTTCCATGGTTTGTGTGGGTATCGAGACAGAAATACCCTATGATAACCAAAAAATATCGAAAGAAGAAAGTTAATGAGTATGAGAACACTTGCCTCGACGCGTCCTACCACTTTTATAAATGGCTCCCGGGCAGATTCGGACTCTATGCCTCGATCTCCTCCTTTCTCTCGCTAAAACTGGCACTCTTCCTCTCTCCTCCTCTCCAAAAACCCTCTTGAAATGAGAAAAATAAAAGAAATGCGAAGCAGGTCGCGTTTTTATACCCGTCGGGGCGCTCGAGCATCGGGAGAGCGAGCGGCGAGCACGACCTCGTGGCCGGCCCGCGCTCGAGCGTGCACAGGCCCTCAGCACACGGGGGAGCTACTGGATTTTACCGCTCGAGCTCGCACATGTGCTCAACGGATGAGGGAGCTACTGGATTTTACTACTCGAGCTCTGCTCGAGCGCATAGCAGGCATAGCCTGCTGCTTGGGCCACTGCTTTTTGCGCTCGAGCGCACAGCAGGTGCGATCTGCTGGCAGCACTTCAGCAGTTCACAACCCAATTTTCTTTCCGATACGCTTGCTCATTCATTCAATAGGTTTAGTGTTTATTATTGTCACGTTGTTTTCCTCGTATTTATTAAATTTTTAGACCAGAAATCTCACAGTGACATGAATCATGTAACTTTCCCACACACTAATCCCCATGTTGTATCTACATTTGTTTTAGATAGTATCATGGATTACCAACTGAAACGAGTTTTCATTGATAATGGAAGTTCTAAGGATTTGCTCTATCTTGATGTTTTCTTTAAACATGGATTAAAAAAGAACCAACAAAAACCTGTCGAAGGGCCACTGTACAACCTAGACAATGAGCCTGTGGCCGTCTAAGGAATGATACAGTTAGAGGTCATCCAGGGCACGTACCCTAGAACGTCGAGTCATATACTCACCTTCTTGGTCATCGACTTGCCCTCCATGTATAACGCTATCTTAGGCAGGCCATGCCTAGTTACGTTCAAAGCCGTCACTTTGATACCGCGTTTAAAAATAAACTTTCCAACATCATGCAGTATCGGTGAAGTATTGTGTGATCAAGTGACTGGGCGGACATGTTACATGTCCCAAATTGCATCAATAGTAATGGATGACCTACAGGGGAGCTAGACCACTGAGACGAGACAACTTTGCAGCAAGCGTAACTCGGTGAAGCAACCGACCTGGTACCACTAAATTCGGAAGACAGGAGATGTGTGTGCAAATTGGGGGCTCACTTGCCAGACCACAGCGTGACTAGATAATAGTAATCTTGAGACAAAACGCTGATATCTTTACGTGGACATCAGCCGACATGTTTGGAATTTCGGCTGAAGTAATGGTCCATAAGTTGGGTCTCGATCCTAGCCGTAAGCCTATCAAGCAAAAGCGGAGGAACCATTCTGTGGAGAAGCTTGTTGCCATCCGGGAGGAAGTGAAGAAGCTTCTGGATGCTGGCTTCATTAGAAAATTTCAGTACCCAGATTAGCTCTCCAACGTTGTCCCGGTAAAGAAGAGTAATGGAAAATGACGGATGTGCGTCGACTTTACCGATGTCAACAAAGCCTACCTAAAAGATAGCTTCTCTTTACCCATGATCGACCTATTGATAGACCCGACTTTTGGACACGAATTACTAAGCTTCATGGATGCATACTCAAGCTACAAACCGATCTGGATGAGCCTAAAGGAAGAAGAGCACACCTCGTTCATAACCGACCAAGGCACCTATTGCAATAAGGTCATGCCTTTTGGTGTGAAGAACACAAGCGCCACCCATCAAAGGGTTGTGAACAAGATGTTTGAGAAGCAGATTGACCGCAATATGGAGGTAGATGTCGACGACATGCTCGTCAAGAGTAAGACCACCAGCGATCATATTCGCGATTTGGTTAAGTCCTTCAAGGAAATTTGCGCGCACCAAATGAAGTTAAATCCTTTAAAGTACATCTTTGGAGTATCCTCAGGGAAGTTTATGGGTTTCATTGTCTCTTAGCAAGGGATCAAAGCAAACCCATAGAAGATCAAAGCTCTTACGGACATGTCTCCACCGCGGAGCGTCAAGGATGTCCAGAGGCTAACCGGATGACTGACAGCACTGTCCCGCTTCTTGGCAAAGTAGGGGGGATATGTATTAGCCTTTCTTTAAGGCTCTAAGGGGGACAAAAGAAAATGGCTTCTAGTGGACTGCAAAGTGCCAAGTAGCCTTCGATGAGTTGAAGCCGTACTTGGCTAGTCTGCCGTTGCTGACGTCACCCAGGTATAGAAAAGAGTTACACCTCTACTTGGCGGTGTCAGAGGTGGCTCATAACTCTATTCTAATTCGTCAGGACTCAAACTCTCAGTCGCTAGTATACTATTTGAGCAAGATGTTGATCGATAAAGAGACACGCTACTTGTGCTTTGAGAAGCTAGTTTTGGCACTTGTCTTTTCAGCCCACAAATTGAAACCGTACTTCCAGGCTCATCATGTGGTTGACCTGATCGACCAACCACTGAAGGGTATTCTCCAGAAACCTGACATTTTCAGATGGCTGATTAAGTGGGCCATCCAGTTGGGAGAGTTCGACATCAAATTTTGACCCTGGCCAGCCATCAAGGGGCAGGTTCTGGCAGGCTTCATCGTTGAGACCACGATCCCAATTATCGATGAGCACCACACTGAGGACACCGGTCACCACCCAGAAGAGCCAAAATGGGTTCTCAATGTGGACGGTTCATTTACTATCTCAGGCAACAGTGTTGAAGTGATCCTAAGGACCCCAAACGGGTTTGAGGTGAAGTACTCCCTTAAACTTAACTTTTTGGCTACCAACAATATTATTGAGTATGAAACCCTGTTGGCCGAATTACGGCTAGCCAAAGAGTGCTAAGCTAGGTGGCTAACCGTCTACTGCGTCTCAGAAGGCAAGCTCCACTATAACGGTCACCTCCAAAATCAGTACGCATCCCAGGAGGAAGACACCAGAATCTGTACGTTGTCTATTGAAAACCCTAGCAGTTATAAAATACAAAAGGAAAGAGATTAATCTCTTGGACTGTTACAACCAGAGAGGCACTCATGCCTGCGTCAAGAAAGGCAACCATCCTTAGCAGTGCACCGACATCCAGCCCTTCTGTTAAGGAAGGCAGCCCAGTGTCATGACTATAAAAGGCCATGAAGCTCCTTTCAAAGGCATACCCTCGAATATGCTCTCAAGCGCCCACTAAAAACATTCAAGCAATCTCAAGCTCTTAGAAGTTCTCTAACTCTCTTAAGCCTTCAAATGCTCTCTCTTTCTTAACTACTTGTTCCCAGTAAACTCTGTAATGAGATGTCCTGCTCTTCATGAGCAACCACATAAGTCACTCACCCCACGAGTGTATTCCCACCTATACAAACACTCATCGGTATTCATACTGCATCTACCTTTTCATTTCAGAAGGCCAGTTACTGACTTGAGTGTCAAAATATTTTTAATGGGACCAAATCCTATTATCACCTGACCTTTTGTTTAAAATTATGGTGTGAATGACCCAAAGCCAAGCGAATGGAGATCGAAATTCGACAGACTATTCGACCCGAATCTGTTCAAGTTTAGATTCAAGATGCACCAATAAGAAAAAGAGCGACAACAAAATTAAAAGGGAATATATATATATATATATGTTTTTATATTATTAAATTCTTTTTGGTATTTAATTTATATTATAAAGTTGGGTGGTCAAGTGTTATAGTATCTAGGACCACAAACTATACTATCAATATTTAATTTTATGTCATTTGTGGTATCACTTAATCAAAATAAGTTTGCTAGCTATTTAATATTTTAATAATAACTAATATAAAATATTTTCATAATGACGTGTATGTTGTACTGGAACTATATTTTCATGGCTAAAATTTATAGTAAAATTTCTTGCAACCATCATAATAAAAATCTTTGTCAAGTTTAAATTGAATAGTTCTATGATTTATGTTTTTTAAGATTGACAACAAGTAGAAAACATAGCGTAAACGATTGAAGAGTATATCGATGATCCCATATGTTATTCTCATATCTCAAGTTGCAAGTTAATGCAAGAGGTCTGTATGTAATTCTCATGTTTATGTTCTTAGCAAAAATTATTTAATCAGCTAAAGTTGACGTTGCAAATAGAAGTTACTTGATAAGTGCATTAGAGATTTCATCCATCAGAAAATCAAGGGGCTGTGTATGGAATGATTATAACTGTAATTATTTAAGAAACCAACTTTACTTTCTTTAAATATATGGTTCATTAGCCATTAGTTACACTAAAAATATAATTATTTAACATGATTAAGATATAGATTGTGACGGACCGCATTTCTAACTAGAATTCGGCAGAGTTTCGGCCGAAAAAGGCTATCAAACTAATACAAAATTGTACTAAACCTTGTACAATATACAAATTTTTAACAAGATAATCATAACACAGGATCCACATGTCCATAATATATTCGTGGCTCCAACGTTGTGTTTCTGAATACAACGTTGGTTAGAGAGATACCACTAAGTACCTGTGTACGAACCATAAACAACCTGCGGAAGTATATACATTTATCACATACACAACGAAAACTAAACTATTTATCCATCGTCTATATGGAAGTATAACTCCATCAATAATATACAAAAGTACTCCATAAGGTACAAAATTATAAAATCTAAATCCATAAGATCATTATCTAAATCTTCGTACTTAGCCGACTTCTATTTCTCTACCCCACCTCATTGGGTATAAGCTTGTGCTCATCTGGATGTAAGGAAAATCAGTAAGGGAGTCATATACTCAATAAGTGCAATGTAATCAAGGATAATATGTAATATACTCAAAATAAATTAAGGAATGGAATAGGAGCAATATATATGGATGCATATATATAAAATATGATTAAATGTACTTTCCAAAATGTGATGGACTGCATTTTCTACCAAAACTTTGGCAGAATTTTAGTAGAGAAATGACCGTTAAATAAATACAAAACCTGTAAAATATCCTATATAAAAACAAAAATCCATCTAAATCAATTTCGACACATCCAGAAACTATAACGAACCACAAAGGATCCAAAACCACAATTAACAACATGTGGCACTAATGTCATAACTTCGGATATAACGTCGGCTCAAACAAGATACCACTAGATACATAATTAAACCATATAAACCTGTGGAAGAAACTATATGCATCAATTACAGTAGAAGCTAGACTATATATACAAATCATCATTATTAGTATACATGACCATTAAGATTAATACAATATACTCTATAACAGGATACAAAATTATAAATATAAGACTTCAAGCTATCTTCCAATATCTTCATACTTAACTGACTTCTAATTCTCTACCCTACCCTATCGGATATAATCTCGTACTCATTTGGAGATAAGAAAAGTAGTAATGGTGAGCAAAAAACTCAATAAGTACAGTATAAAAAAATAATAAGTAATCTATTCAAATGAAATAGGGAATGAGATAGGAGTAATATGTAAAGATGTATAAAGATATGAAATATGATTTAATACACTTTCTAAATTACATTTATCCTTACGGATCAATATTAGTAGGCCTTACCAGCTAAAAGTGTGGGAGAACGAGGAAAGGAGTATGATGCTCAACATGATCTAAGGATGAACTACATACGTAATGTCCCGTAACCGACGGTATACACTTTCACTGGTATACCAGTCCAAATACCACGTAGCGAGCGGTATACCTATCACCCGATATATAGGGCAAATAAAACGCTCCCTAACTTCCCGTGGTCTAGAGGCAGTCCTCATACTTTCATAATAACATCCTAAGGCATGCTAAGGAATATCACTTGCTACAATATATAGTCAGGATAATCCTTAAATTTTTACTGTAATATCAATAGTCTACTAAGGGATATTACCCTCTGAAATATAAATTTGTGGTCCTAATTTCATAATTTCTTATTTTTTGAAGGAATGTCAACCAAACGTCTTTCACAAATTTCTCCCTCTAGAAGAACAAAGCATACATATGACAAATTGTAGCATTCCATTTGAATACTTGTATAATTTTTATTTTTCTTTCAAATTTAAATCTTCTCATGACTTAATTTATATGCACGAACATTATAAAGCATAGGGAAGAATAAAAATTCTTACCACCGAGAGATAAATATAATTTTAGAGGCTTCCGGATAATATTTCCTTCACAGTTAGCTAACAAACATAATTTTTGGATCATACATTTAAACACATGTAAATATATGTAACTTAATTAACAATTAAACAATATAGAATTATACAAAAATACCTAAGACCTCGGGTGAATAGTAATCACGTGGGTTTAGGTGCCCGAATTTATAAAACGGAGCAAAACATGAAAAATTGGACACCCAAATGGTAAATCACCCTATTTAAGGTATATGTTTCCATTATCTTGGGCCAAATTAATCTTGGAATTCAAAATAATGAGAAAATGGAAGCTGGGCGTGGGTCTTGGGTTTAGGCGAAGCTATTCTTTGTGAAACGAAGGAAAATTGGACATTAAATAACAAATAATTCATGCAATAATCATTAGTTCTATGATTTACATGTTTTGAGTGGGTACCAAAATGAAAATAACTGAGAGAATATGAGTAAAATTGAAAGAGAGAACAAAGAGGGTATGAGTACACTAGTTTCAACCCGATCTGTCACTCTCCAACTAGCTCAAGCTCGGATTCAGATTCGGGAGCTTCGGATTCCTCTTTCTTTCTCTTCTCCCTCCCTCTCTCTCTCTTTTCTCCTGGAAACCGCTTAAAATGACGTAGAGAGAATACCCGACGCGACCTTATAATAGGCCTGCGCTCAGGCACCCAACCAGTGCACTTTGGGTGTGGTGCCCCTGGATTCACCACTGACCTTGAGCACTTGAGTGCCCGGCGAGCGCTGGCTCTCAAACAATAGCGCCGGCCGCGACGCTCGAGTGCCTGGCAAGTGCCCGCCTACTGGATGCAGCGTCGAGCAAGCGGCTGCCCGGTTCCACCTCCGAATTTAAGGTTTTCGCGTATCTTAAGCCTAATTTTCAATTATTCTAATTTTGTACATCGCGATTATCATAAATCAAAACCCGAATCTTATTTACAAATCAACTTTTCAAAGTTAACAACACCGGTGCCCGATTCTCCCACTTCCTGGTCTTTGGGCCCCTCGGTTTAATTCCTTCCGTGATCTTGGACCATGATTCACTTATTTTAATTTAATTAGTTCTGGTTTTCATATCTTGAAAACCATTACCTTACACAAAACCCATTTATTTTTTCTTTTTTTTTATATTTGATTCGTTTAGGTTCTAAAACATGTAAAAATTTCTCTATCTTTACAGATCAAGGCCAATAGACCTTACCAGCTAACGGTGTAGTCAAATGAGAAAAGTGATGTGTTTGCTTTCACACATTCTAAGGCGCAAATCCACGGAATTCAACACTCCGTGGTGAGCAGTATATCTTTAGCCTGATATACAGGGCCATAACACATATGCCACAATGCCCCCCGTGGCTCAGAGGCAATCATCGTACTTCCACAATAATATCTTAAAGTAAGTCAGAACATACTACCCTCTAAAATATAAATTTTCAGTCTAATTTTCAGATTACTTATTCTTAAGGAACTTCCATATTCATTCTCAACATTTTGTTCTCACTCCGGAAGAACGATTCATCAAACATAACATAATATAGAATTTTCTTCTTATACTTTTCATAATTGTATAATTCTTATGAGTTTAAATCTCCATATGACTTAAATTATATGCACAATAAACACAAAGTATTGAAAGAACTAGAAATTCTTATAATTTTGAACTAAACATAACTTTAGATTTTCTGGACGATACATTTACCTTCATAAAATGTCCAACATATTTTCCGGGAAACACAAAATAATATATTAAAAATACATGTGTACAAATACCAAGTTTACCACATTCATAAGCTAGGGTTTTATTTATCTAAAGCCAAATCATATATCAATCTCAAATTAAATGAGAGAAACATGTGGGGCACAGGTTAGAGTTTCGTTAGAGACCAAACCACACAAGTCTTGGAAATTTGGCACCAAATAGATAAATATTAATACTCAAGACATGAGTTTCAATTATCTAAAACCAAATCATGCATAAAACCTAAAATAAATATGTAAAAGCGGTATGGGTGCGGGCTAGGGTTTCTCGTGTACACAAACCACGTAAAAATAACAAATCGGACAATAAATCGATAAATACTCATACTCAAGTCATGGGTTGAATTAAATACATGGTTTGGATGGGTATCGGGATAAAAATACCTGAGAAAAATGAATAAAAATTACAACAAGAGGAAGAAAAGTATATGAGTACACTTACCTCGCGGCATTCTATTTTTCACACCCAGGTCATGCCTCGGGCGCGGGTTAGGTGTGGGTCAGGCCTGCAGCGAGCCTGCTTCGTGCACGCGGCATCCAGGACCTATTTCGACCCTTCTAACCTAATTTTTCATATCCTTGGATCCTAATTTTGATTATATTGGCTTAATAAGTCATGATTATCATAATTTAAAATTCAAATATTATTTATGGATTAACTTTTCAATATTTACAATGCCGGTTCTCGATTTTGCGAATTCTGGGTCTTTGGCCTTTTTAATCTAATTTCTCTCATATCCTTTGGCCTCAATTCATTTATATTGACTTAATTATTTCTAATTATCATATTTTAGAAACTAGTACCTTACATATATTACAATACTTTTAATTCAGACGAAGATTACCAATTGGAGGTAAAGACAATCAAATGACTAAGTCATTTGATATTCTGTTATCTGAGGAACAAGCTAGAAATATTTAATTTTTTGGTTAACATGGCAAGTCATGTTTTCTGATATTAAATTCATTCAATTTTTCGGTCATGAGATTTTGAATTTAAAACAAAACCTAATCAGCTAAAAAAAATAAATACCCACGAAGGAAGAATATTTATAGTAAAAATTGAAATTTTACCATTATAATTAATGGCAATTTGAGATCTAAATTACTATATGAATTAGAGAGATAGGCTATACCTACAACTGATTCAAAAATATGTATGTTGGGTCTTCATTATAACAAACTTAAGTCCTACATGCCACGATAATTCAACAAGAGGTAAGAAGTACATATGACTCACTTCCTAATATATCATTGTATATTAAAATCGATAATCTTTTTGAAAAAAATTGAAAAACTCAGAAGGAAAGAGGAAAAAGAAAAAAAGGGATGAGTCTAGAATCGAGAAGATTAGGAGGATTGGGTTCCATTAATCTAATTATCCTGATAGTAGACAATTGTTTGCCCATGTATTTGATACCCCTATACTTAATTGAGTTTCTGTATTTATAATTTGATAGCCAAACGGCCTGTCAATCAATAATTGACATTGCTATTGTCTTAAAAGTTATATTACATTAGCTCTCAACTGTTACGTTGAATGTATAACCGTTCACCAGCTAATTCTTATAATTTATTTAGATAATACTTGTTGCTTTAATTTAGTTGATCATTTCTTGATTATATATAATTATTTATCAAAATTAAATACTTTATTAATTATTTTATTGGGCCATTAATTACCTTAACCTTTTATACCTCTAGTTACCTGGTTGCTTAGCTGGTTGGTTGAGTATTTGATGAGGTCATTCTTTAAATCGATTTCATATCTAGTTGATCAACTTGAATTTTTATTGGGTCAAAGTATCCTTATTTGAACTATACGCAACATTAGCCTTCATATTGGAATGTTGAATTTAAGCTCCAAGTATATTGTAATGGAATACCAACTGGCACGCCTCCCAATCTAACTATGCATGGCTTTTTTGGAAGATTTTCCACAAGTAATTGATTTTATCAATTAGGATTTGATTCTTTACCTTTTTCATCGAAATTCTTTAATTGATTTGACTTGCATTACTTTCCTTTGTAGTATGGCTGTGCTTCTACTATGAATTGAGGGCTTCTCTTCACCTTTTTATTTGTAAAAATACTTTCCTCCATACTTGATGGTGAACAGTCTAGTCTTTTTAGACATGTTTAATCATCTACCGGAGGTTATGCTTGTTAAGATTGGGAGGAGATATTTTCCAAGCTATATTATAGCCTTTCGAAGATGCTTGCAAAGTTCATTTTGATTACCTTCTTTTATATGAAAAATTGTCTTAGTTTTTTTTTACGTCACATCCATAATGGAGGTGACCCTTTGCTAGAGCAACTCCTCCGGCTAATCCAATCTATTCTCATGAGGTTCATTAAGGAGGGAGAGCTCGCCCTGAGAGAATTAGTCGATTATATGCCTCTCTCTTATATCTCCTTGGCATCTTGTAATACCACAGGATACAAGTAATTGGCCGGATGGTGTTTTCAGAGGAACAAGGATGGCACCTACTGAATGTTGGATGCTGGATGAGGGCCTCTATTTCCATCCCATGTGGCTAATTTTTCTTTTAGCCTTGCAATAATAAGTCAACGAATGTGTTAATGGCAATAAGTTTTTATTTGTTCTACATTTAGGTTATAATTCTTTAATCTGTTACTTTGGACTTGAACTTATCCTGAAAGAGATTGTAAGTTATTGAAAATTTAAATTAATAAAACTATTAGAAAAAAAAGTTTTCTTATGCTGATGGTTTTCGATACTTAAATGTTTACTGTATTACGGCTTGGAAAAGGATTACATATTTGTTCCCAAAAGCAGGTTCGCCATTTAGCACTTGACATCCGTTGAATTGGCTATTTAACAAAATGGCTTTTCTAACACTTCAATTTTCTGACAAGTATCACTTTAAGTAAATCTAAATCCTTAAATTAACAATTCTGGATAAGATAAACTGAATCGTTGATAATTACTTTATTAGTTTGAAAATGACGATATAAGCTTTATCATTATCTTGGTAGAGCAAAAAGCATTTTGTGATACCTTTACTGTTTTGCCAGGTGGCCCTTGCTTCCAAAACGCAGCATTTAGGTTCAATTGAGTGTAGAGGGATGCATCGTTTTAGTTGAGCTTGACATTTAAACTTCTTCGTCTTCCACTCTAATTCGTCTTTTGGAATTCCGCATCTCCCTCCTTCTACTTCTAACTTTAAGCTGCTTTCTGCACTTCATGTTGTATATGGACTCTTGATTTTTCTTATCCTATAATCAATGGCTACTTGAAGCACTTAGAAATACATTATTAATATTGCATCTTGCCTCACCATGGATATTATTCTTGACATTTATGATAAGTATAACATTCCATCTGCTATTATGTTTCAAATTCCATCATCTATAGAAAGAGGTTGTTCTCTAATATATGACTTCATTGCAGTCTATGAAGCTCATTTGAAAGATGGTTTTTGATTTCCTCTAACTAAGAAATTTGTGAAAATTATGGAAGTTCTTGAAATTCATATTGCTTATCTTGATCTTAACGCTATTAGATACATTATATCCTTGTACATCTTTTTTCACTGTTGGAATCTTACGCTGGACATTTGGACAATTAAAGTATTGTTTAGGTTTAACCAAGAGAGTGACTGGGTTTCCTTGACTCACAGAAAAGGGTTCAAAAAAGTGATGAAAGTCATAATTCTATGAAAAATCGAAGGGAGTGGTTCTTTTTTATGTTCTTTCCAAAAAAAATAGAAAGATATTAACTCTTCAAATTTCAGACAAAACGTATTGAAGAGAATGCACCCAAGTTGTGCAAGATTGGAAATTTTTTGAGCTAGGATACACGAGATAGTGTTAGCTGGCATGTTTTTCTTGGTGGAAAGGCTATTACTAACATTCCATCTTGTCCTATTAAGAAGAAGATAGGCAAGCTTTCTATCAAGTCTCCTCCCCATGTGACTAGCCAATGCAATGTTGGGGCCACGGTTGTCTAGTTTTTTACACCATGTGCACCGAGCTTGTTGAAGAGGGTACTGGTGAATCTTCCTAGAGAACTACTCAAGTTTTTGTCTCCTCTGATGCTTCATTTTTTTAAGAAGCACCAACATTTAACCTAGGTGAGGAGGCTTCCATTGTTGCACTAATGGAGGTACATAACTTTGAAGATCAACCTTTGAGTGCGGGGGAGCCACATGATGCTCTAATTATTGCTGAGTTTGGGGCTCCATTTGCTTGTAGCTCTCCTTCTAGTGAGCCAACTCCTTCATTCCCTGCTTCTTAAGCTAATATTCCCGAGGACAGTAATGGAGCAGCAAAAGGGTCGTCTATATTTTCTTTATCTCCATCCGCCATTCCAATGGATGATGAAATTTTGAATGGGGCCCCTGGAGTTGGGACTCTATTATATCGCCAGTCGTTGCCTCTCCTCTGCTGGAAACAATCTCCAACTTTAAGTCCCAGGTTATGGTGGTTTTCTTTGGATTCCGTACCTCCAGAAGAAAATCCTTCTCAAGAGGTTTTATTTCGATTACCATTTTTGTATTATTTACATGTTTTTCTAAATTGTTGCTTTGTAACTTGCACTTTTTGCAATCTCAAGACCTAGTTTGTATGACCAGGGATAAGCTGCATAAACAAGATGCAGAAATCGTGCACCCATCTCGGTTTTCTGTTGGCCCTACTTTGGTCAGAGACTTGACTTTTAGAGCTATGATTGTTGAATTTGAGGACAAAAAAAAAGACGTCTTGTGGCCGGTCACCCTGAAACCCGACTATATGGATTTTTCTTGGCCAGTTATTCATGGCTTCTTCTACATCACGATTCAGTAGTTCGTTGCGTTTGTTGGTTTGGTATCATGCTGATGTGGTCCAGTGGTCCATTTGTCCGAATTGGATGATCTCCGTGTTCGGTATGCTGTTTGCCGGACGTCCTATGTTATTGTTGTATTGCTACTGTTGCTGATTTGCCAAAAATACCGCTAAAAGTCAGTATGTCGTCTTGATTTGCTCTTTCGCTTATGCGGCAAGCTTGTGGCCGACTTGGTAGTTGGCTCTTTGGTCGGCGTTTGTTTTCCTTCTTTGTATGTTTTCTTTTGCTATCACAGATTATTTCTTGGTGGTACTTGGGTTCTTCCCTAGCGTCTATGTTCTATGGCATATGTGTTCGGGATATACCCTAGTATCTATATTCTACCTCTAAGTCGGTAAAACACATGGAGTTAGAATATAATTTTTGTACCTTCTGTTATTTTAATTCAATTTTACTTACTTACCAAAAAAAAAGATAAGGTCTCAAGATTATATTGACCAAAATGCTATCTCTAGAGATTAGATTAGTTCCCTTGAGGACAAGCATTATCAAACTAAGCGTCAGTTGGCCTCATTTGTAGACATTATTGAACACTTCGAGTTGAATGCTTAAGACTTGAGAAAAAGTCAAGGAGAAGTTTCTAGCCTAAAGATATGGGGTCTATATTAAACTCTCGAATCCAAGATGGGATTATTTTCTATAGGCAAATCACCTCCTTAATTGCTTCTGACTTTTCAATAGACAATCTAGATCCAAGGAATTCTAGAGCTTCATAGAGTTTTAAAGCAGTAGATTTCCTGAAATTTGGAGGTTCTTCGCCCTTTGGATATAGTCCAGGACATCAGTCTTAGAAAAATTGAGTCACTGCTATCTTTGATAGTTTTAGATTCTTATAGCCATTGTAATGAGATTGATGTATCACTAAATTCATGTATATTTATATTTTTATATATTCAATGATCACTTATTTGTTAGCTAAGCCTTTTGACTATTGTCGTTGATTATGTTCTCATAAAATGAATTTTCTTTCTATTGGTTAAACCATTTGGCTATTGTTTCAAGGCTAGTTGAACCCTAGTCCTTGAATTATATTTGTGTAACACCCCGATATTTTGACTCAAATTATATAGTTAAGAACTTAATATAGTAATAAACAATATGATATATTGATATTAATAAATATTATTAATAATAATAGGTATTAAATAATAAGTAATAAATAATAATAATAAATGGGAGTAATAATGGATATTAATAAAATTAATAATAATTAGTAATAAATAATAGTATTACTAATGAATAATAATATTAAGTGATGTTATAATATAATAATAATAATAATAATAATAATAATAATAATAAGGGAATGAAATGAGCAAGAAGAAGGAAGAAGGAAAAAGAGGAAAAAAAGAAAAGAGGAAGAAGAAGGAGAAGAAGGAGAGGAGAGGAGAAGAAAGAGAAACGGTGCACGAGAGTTGCGGCGAGGAGGAAGGGAGGTAATTGACGCCCAACTGAAACGCATTAACCTCTTCATTATTTAAAGAGAGAGCGATGAAGGAAGAGGAAAACGAAAAGGGAATGGAATTAGAGCAAAGCCGCCACTGCTGTCGTCGACCAGTGCTAGAGAGAGTGTCGCCGTGATAGTTTGAAGCCACCACCGTCTCTGCAGTCAACGTCGCCACTGCCACTAAACCCTAGCTGTGCTACAATTTCAAGCAAGTTGATTTGAGTTCTTTGATAAAATTCGTGTCATTCTTTCTTCCTATTAATGCCAATTTTTTTATTTTTGTATCAAGATTTTTAAAGTATTTGTTATATGTAGGTGAATTTTGGAGGATTATAATTAAATTGGGCCATTGATGAAAAAATTAGAAAAATAGGGCTTCGGCTTTGCCATGAATTTTTCAAGGGATTAACATAATTTTGGGCTATATATATATATATATATATACTTCTATATAAAGGGTGTGTGTGTGTGCTTAGACATGTGGGAGTGCACTGTGCACGGTGGGTGTGTGGTTAGCAGTGTGCGG
>JAOVVI020006942.1:0-14244 GCA_028571085.2 Nepenthes alata | reverse complement strand
CCACTAATACTTTAATAATTAGTTGATTTAAACGGTAGAAGGAGTTAAACGAATCGAGAAAGACGAAAAGAAGCAAAATCCTAATCGGCTCGGAAACGGCTCGAAGAAGCCGTTAGGCTCGGCTCAACTCTCCGACTTGGCTCGGCTGAGCTAATTGGGCTGAAGCCTAAACTACATGCATAAGCTCCTAATACTAACAATATAAGTTTCTCATATGAAGATGATAAACATTTGGATATCGGAATTATGGCATCCCATGATATTGCATAGATAATCTTTGAAATACATAGCGTGATTGAAAATGTTATATATCTCTATTTGTTGCTTTTTCTACCACCATATTGTCCAAATGATCCATATTATTAGCCAAGACATATCGATAATGGTATTGTCGTAGGCTATTATGTTTGTTATGCTAGACAATACAACGGAGGAGTTGGTGTTGTTTTAAGATCATCTGCATTTATGTTTCACACCTCCTCATCCATAATGAATAATCTGTGTATTCTTCTCTAACCCTCGTGATTGTAAGATATCTGGAATATCAACTGTTTTGG
The DNA here is from genome assembly GCA_028571085.2 of Nepenthes alata. NCBI lineage: Eukaryota > Viridiplantae > Streptophyta > Magnoliopsida > Caryophyllales > Nepenthaceae > Nepenthes > Nepenthes alata. The sequence goes on along the minus strand of JAOVVI020006942.1, from coordinate 13,687 downwards.
CATCGGTGTTACATGCCTTACAGTGTCGTAGATATGTAGATGCTCGATAACCTTAGTATTTTTTGGTTATATTTTGATCATATGTTCTGATTTGAGCATAAACTATTGAACAGGAAAAATCATGAGAAAAATATTACTTATTCTCATCATTGCCCATAAGTGTGTACCTATAGGGGTGATCGAGCATTGTGTTGGGGGATACCATCCAGTGTAAGTGAAATGATGGTGTAGGTTGATTAGAACATTGTCACCATTAACAACATACCGATAACACCGATCTAACTATAAATATAAATATAGTGGGTAACTCTAATTTATATATATAAATAACTGTAAATTCACTGTATGTAAACTATCATCATGCAAATTGCACACTAGAATTGCCATAGACGTTCTCCGTACAAATATATTGTGGGCACCTGAATTTGTTTAGTAGATGACATCCATACAAACTACACCAAGGCTAAAAAAACATGATAAATAATCATCATAAGGTAAGCTAGTTGTTAACCCCATGGGTGCCTGATCATCCAATGACTGATGATATTGAATAAGTGCATTTCAGACAATCTTCCCAAGCTACTTCTACACTTATCCATCAGCCAATAATAATTTCAATGGCAGGTTATCCAAGTCCACATCATTTTACATGGCGGCTGTTAATTGCCAATCTATGAGGATACAACTAAGACAAAGGACTTCATATGAATCACATCTAAGTGTTGGATAATTCAGTTGTTCATGTTATTAATTTCTGTATTATATGCAATTTCACCAGTTCAATGACAGCTTAATACTGGATGTTCAACCTGATAAATTAATATCTCAGCATCTTAAAAATAGCCCATGAATAGATGTATGTGTTTTTCAACAAAAAACTTTAATCCTACATTACTTGTTTTGTCCATATTCTTTAGAATAATAGATTTTTTTTACAAATCTAATAATTCATCATTCTCTAGTTGAGACTGCATATATTAAGTGTTAGAATATGAAAAGACTGCATATATAGATTTTTTTTTTACAATTTCGGATATCTCAATCAGCTTAAAATCAAGGATATTCTTCTAACATAGAAATGATATTGATGGGGATGGCTGAAGTAGGCCAGCCGAAAGAGGCAATTGACCCACAAACTATCGCAGCCTTCTGGCACAAAGGACGGTTAACGCTCCAATTGATCGGAGAAGGTCCTCAAGCAGCCAGATGCAGCCTAATCCAAAAGAGGCCCACAAGCCATTTTCTGCACACAATAGTCATTTCCCTAATTGGCCGCGAGCACACATCTCGAAATGGAAGCCCTCAATTCAACGCACAACTCACGATGAAAGTTTCAGAATTCACTGCATGTGATATCTCCGCGGTGAAAGAAATCCTCCATCTCTACTATTACTACCCTGAATGTCGCCTGCATCCTCACGATGGATGGAAAGGATTCTCTCATACTGCTAGCAGTCTGCTCCGCTGTCTAAGGAAAGTGGCAAGATCCAACGGTTATAAAAAATCCTGAAGACACACTCCAAAGACATGCTCTCTCCAGTATTCAAACTAACGCAAATAATCCATCTTTTGAAATAACCAGTCGCTATTCTCTTCCGACTGCTCGTTTCCGGTGAACCCAGTGATCTGAAAAATCGCTCTCCACGAGTACACTACAACCCAAAGCCACTCCACGCTGAGTGTACCTCCAAACTAGACTTACAAATCTCCTTCCCAACATTAACTCTTGTTTACTCTCTTTTTTTACCTTTTTGATCTTGGAAGGAAGATTATTGACTTGAGCTTTAGAAGATAAATTGGGGAACGAGCTCAACCATTTTTCTCAAAATTTTTATCTTTTATTATGATGTGTATGATCCAAATCACACCGAACGGAGACTAGACCCGACTTCCGCACTAGTCCAAGGAGTAGCTGAACTCGAATCCATCCAAGACTCAAATTCAGGACGCATCACTGGCACTATCTGTGAAAAATCGAACAAAAGGCCTGACCACTACTTCGTCAATATCAATCTTATCAACAAACATGGTAAGCATGAGAGCGCAAGTTATTGTTCTAACAAAAGAGGTCACCTCCCCCAATGACAACCACTCCATTGGTAGCCGGGTAGGAAAATAACCACCTCCGATCATCCTAGCAATGGCAAAGCAAATAAACAAGATATCCCCAATGATCTAGGTGCTCTGTATGCGCCGGGGAAAACAGAGGCAGGGGGCTCCCTCTTCTTTAGCTCACACTGCGACTACCCGGAGAGAAGGCTAGAGAAAGAAGAAGCCGGCCAAAAAGGCCACACGATCAGATAGTTCTAACACCTCGGTGGCCTCAAATACCAGGAGCCATTCCAGGCTAGAGGGGCGGCTAAGCCGCAGAAGCCCGGGGAAGAGCCCGGAACGGAGGAAACCAAAATACTCCCTAATGAGCAGAGGCCACTGGTTCAAGAAAGAGCCTCTCGCATCACTCGACCAGTAAGCAACAATAGCCGACCAGTGCCATACCACTCGGCTGGACACTCGGAGTTGAGGACTTACTTTAACGCGAAGAGGTCCGCAACCTCCTTACGGGTGGAGGAGAAGGTTCAAAAGATATGAAACCGTGTGTTCAAAGGAGAAGCCGGTGAGTATTTGGCTCATCGGAAGATATCTCCCTTCACCATGGAGATCCGGACCTAGCCGCTTCCACCAAAGTTTGAAATGCCAGCCTTGGAATCCTACGACCGAAGCATCGATCCCATAGATCATCTCGATCACTTCCATACTCTACTCAACTTTCGATGTGCCAGTAATTCCACCTCACTCTAAAGGGGACACCTAAATTTTGTTCTATCGGCTCCTGACGTATTCAATCTAAAGTTTTTGAGACCTTGCTGGTAGCTTCCCAGTTTAGAATGCTTCCAGCCGCCACGAGGAAAAGTAGCCATGGCACCTCACCCATGTCAAACAGAAGCTAGGTGAGAGCTTGAGGAAGTTTCTGGGGCGATTTACAGTTGAAGCCCGGAAGATACTCATGCTCACCGACAAAGTAAAGCTCAGCAGCTTCATTTTTGCTTTGGGTTCGAGCAGCTTCTTTAAACATCTGTCCGATAAGGATCCATAAATATTCTGAGAGGCTAAGTCCATTACTCGAGTCTACACAGCGACGGAGGAAGCGAATGAAGCAAAGCACTCTGAATGGGCCCATCAACCTCGCTCCTTGCTGACGGACGAAAAAAGGAAGAATGGGGGCCATGACAACCCTCGAAGGAAGCAGTCGAGAACTAAGCCGCTTGTACGGAGGGAGTCTAGGCCTATAAACCTGACTTCACTGAATGACGCTCGGGCGAACATCATCGTGTAGATCCGAGAGAAGAAGTTCGTGAAAAGGCCAAAGCTAAAGAATAACCCGGAGGGAGAAAATCTGACAAAGTACTACAATTTTTATCGATCTCTGGGTCATAACACGGAAGACTGCCAGACTTTGTAGAGAGAGATCGATGAGCTAATCCGCCGGGGCTACCTCACCTAATTTATGAGAAACCCGGGTCAGAATCCCGATCCCTCGGGTAAGGACAAGCCAAAGCAGTAGTAGCTGATAGCAAAATCGCGGTCAGGGTGGTCAACATAGCGACAACAAGACTGCCCAAAATTCATAATATGGATCGCTAGGAAAAGTCGAATGGGCATAAAAAGTAAAGGGTAGAAGATGATGTCATTAGTTTTAGAAACAATGACATGACACATGTAATCTCACACCATATTAACCCCTGGTTATATCCGCACTCGTCTACGATGGTACTATAGACTATTAGCTGAAACGAGTCTTTATCGATAATGAAAGGTCCTGTGATTTGCTTTACCTCGATACTTATTTCAAATTTGGATTTAAAAATTGTCAATTGAAACCGGTCGAAGGGCCATAGTATGAATTAGATAATGAACCAGTGGCCTTCCAAGGGTCTATCCAGCTAAAAGTCACCTTAGGCATGTACCTCAGAACGACGAGCCGTACACTCACCATCTTAGTTGTCGACTTGCATTCCGTGTACAATGCCATACTCAGTCGTCCATGCCTAGCGGCATTCGGGGCTGTAAATTGATACCCCACCAAAAAATAAAATTTTCGACAACATGCAGTATCGGAGAAGTGTTAGGCGACCAAGTAATTGTTGAACAGGTTACCTGTCCCAAGTCACCTCGAACGGCGTTGACTAACCGGCAGATGACTTGGACTATCGAGATGAAATAACTATCCAGCAGGTGCAGTCTGGCGAGGCCAACGATCTCATACCCCTGGTTCCTGACAATCTGGATAAATTCATATAGATAGTGATCTCGCTCGTCGAACACCTGCGCAACAAGCTAGTCAGCTTCTTGAGGCAAAACGCGGATGTTTACGTATGGATGCCTGCTGATATGCCTTGGATCCTGCTTAGAGTAATGGTCCACAAAATGTTTCTCGATCCCGACCATAAGCCCATTAGGTAGAAGTGGATAAACCACACCATCGAGAAATTAATAGCCATTCGAGAGGAAGTAAAGAAATTACAGGACGCCAAATTTATAATGGAAGTCAAGTATCTCGACTAACTCTCCAACATGGTTCTCGTCAAGAAGAGTAATGAAAAATGACGGATGTGCATTGACTTCATCAATGATAATAAAGCCTGCCTGAAAAATAGCTTCCCATTGCCTAGAGTCGACCTACTAGTGGACACCACTTCTAGGTATGAACTATTAAGTTTCAGAAATGCTGACTTGGGTTACAATCAGATCCGAATAAGCCTTAAAGGCGAGAAGCACACTTCTTTCATGACCGATCAGGGGACTTAGTACAATAAAGCCATGCCTTTCGGTCTGAAAAACACATGAGTAATTTACCAAAGGCTCATGAACAAAATGTTTGAAGAGCAGATAAGTCGAAATATGGAGGTATACATAAACGACATGTTTGTCAAAAATAAGACCACCGACGGCCAAATTTGCATCTCACCAAAGCCTTCAAGGTGCTCCAGAAACACCAGATGAAGCTAAACCCCTCTAAGTGCGTATTTGGAATGACCTTCGGGAAATTCTTAGGTTTTATTATCTTTCACCATGAAATTGAGGCAAACCTAGAGAAGATAAAAGCCCTCATGGACATGACCCCACCACAAAATTTAAATGAAGTCTAGAGGCTGACCAAGTGACTGGCAACCCTAACCCATTTCCTGGCCATGTTTGGAGAAAAAGTCCTTCCTTTCTTTAATGCTTTGAGGGGGATATAGGCAAATAAGTTCCAATCAGACAGTAAAATGTCAGGCTGCTTTCAATGAACTAAAGGTGTACCTGGCCAGCCCACCCCTCCAACGTCATTGAAAGAGGATGAGGATCTGTACATGTACTTAGTTGTTCCAAAGGCAGCATTGAGCTCCGTCTTGAAACATTAGGAGTCTCATGCGCAGCGATTAGTTTACTATGTCAGCAAAATCTTAACTGGACGCCGAGACTCGCTATCCCCATGCAAAAAAGACTACGTTGGCACTCATCATCTCTGTCTGAAAACTGTGACCCTACTTCCAGGCGCACCAGATAATTGTCCTAACCAACCAACAATTAAAGGGCATCCTACAAAAGCCTGACGTTTCCGTACAATTGGTCAACTAAACCATCAAATTGGGAAAATTCAATATTGAATTCAGGTAAAGGACGACCATCAAGGGCAGGCACTAGCCAACTTTATTGTCGATATCACAACCCCAATCTCCAATACGGACTACACCGGCAGTGACCACCACCAAAATGAAGAACCAAATTGGGTTCTGCACGTAGATGGCTCGTCAACAAACTTGGTAGTGGGGCCGGAGTGATCATGAGAACACATGACGAGTTTGAAGTGAAATTCTCCTTGAGGCTTGGGTTCATGACCAACAATAACGTGGCTGGATATGAAGCGCTATTCGTAGATTTGTAGCTTGTTAAGGAATGCTCGATTAGACACTTGACTGTCTACAGCGATTCAGAGCTGATTGTCAATCATATCTGTGGAAGCTTCAAGGCCTCCAACCCTCAGTTGGCCAGGTACCAGGCTAAGGCAAAGAGTATGATCCAAAAATTTGACAAGCTCAACATGGCTCACATCCCAATGGTTTAAAACTAAAAGACTGGCCAACTTGCAATGGCAGTAGCGGTAGAAAATCTGGAACATTATTCAATGGACATGTAAGAGGTCTTGAGCACTTTCGATATAGACGAACAAGAAGCATTGTAGGTCTCCAATGGCAAAAACTAGATGTTGCCCTACTGGAGGTTCCTCTCGAGCGGATCCTTAGTCGAAAACCAAGACGAGGCGAACCAAATAAAGAAGACGCCCAGCTGGTATACCATTGTGGATGGAAAGCTATACTGCTAGGGATATTCAACCCCTTACCTTCGGTAACTTACGTCAGAAAAAGCCAACTATGCATTGAGCGAGGTCCACCTTAGAATTGGCGGGTTACACATCGGCGGTAAAAACCTTACATTCAAAGCGATATGCTAAGGGTACTACTGGTCGACCATAAAAAAGGACACCGTGGAGTTTGTGAAGATATGTGAGAATTGCCAAGGCCATGGCAACATTCACCATTGACCACCCACGGAGCTGAGAGCCCTCCAGGAACCATGGCCATTCGCACAATTGAGGCTTTACATTTTCAGCCCGTTTTTCATTGCGTCTCGATAAAGAAAGTTCATCGTGGTGGATATCGAATACTTCACAAAGTGGGTCAAAGCCGCTTCATTGGCCCGAATAACAGAACAGAATGCCACAAAATTTGTTCGGCAGAGTGTAGTCTACAGATTTGGGATTTCTGATATCATCATGATTAACAATAGAACTTAATTCACCGACAAGTACTTCATGAAATATTGCACCAGTTTGGGTATCAGGTTGGCCCACACTTTCGTAGCGTATCCGCAGGCAAATGTATAAGTGAAGGTCACCAATCGGACATTACTGCATGGATTGAAGACCAAGTTGGAAGACGCAGGGGACTCCTGTGTGGACGAGTTGTCCTCCGATTTTGGTCTCATCGGACAACACCAAAGAGCCGATGCGCAAAACACCTTTCTCTCTCTATAGTCCCGATCATGATCGAACTCTCGAGTCTCCTGGTTGAGGCCTTCGACCCACTCAACAACTTCCAACGACCCAGGGAACACTTGACCTTTTGGAGGAAGTGTAGGAAGCGGCTGGAATGCACACGGCTGCCTACCAACATCAGATTGCTCGCTATTACAACAAAAAGTAAAAGCGCGGTAGTTCAAAGTGAAAGACCCAGTCCTGCGGAGTATAGAAGCCACGGGTAATATAGCCAACATGAACAAATTTTTCCCAAATTGGGAAGACTCTTTCCTCGTCACAACATTTTTACGAAACAGAGCATACAAATTTTGAATCCAAAACAGTAAGCTGGCCCCAAGAATATTGAATGCCATCTATCTATAAAAAGTATTACCAATAAGCTTGACACCAATCCCGGGTAGGTCACAAGTGTGTTAAAGACTGCATGTGACAATGTACCACATTTAATAAAATAATTCATTTTTTGCATATTTCTATGGTTTCTTTTTTTTCCTCATTTGTATGCTTGTGTGAAATTGCATGAAAATAGATGACCTTGACTGCCTCTAAGTCGGGTGAGCTCCTACTCACCTACAATTAAACCTTGGTTTCACACCAACGGCCCATAAGCGATTGGATTAAACCTCGATCCCATATCAAGTGGCCCATAAGCAGTTAGATTAAACCGTGATCCCATACCAAGTGGCCTGTATGTTGTTGGATAAAACCTCAGTCTCATACCGAGCGGCTTGTAAGTGATCCTCTTGTTGAAATGGATCCCGGCCTGCAACCTCTCCTCCTGGGCGAAAGCACCTCCTGAGGATGAAGCATTATCCTCAGTTCACCTTCAAGCACCGCAATCCTTTCCGTGGCTCAGGCTTGAGCTCGAGAAATTTCTTACAGCTTGGTGTCAGACTCCAGTAGGACTTAGTCGAGGTAATTAGCCCGCGCTCAACTCTGCAAGGCATCTCCCACAGCAACATTAACGCTGCGCTCCATCTTCTCTGCCACACTCTCAGTCTGAGCCCGTATCGTACGAGCAAGCTCGTCACCCTGGGAAGATAGAAAAATCGTCCAACCCGTGAGGTATCCTCACAAGTCGGCAAGAGAAAAAGCAGTCAGGGCGACCAACAGATACTCGTGCGGCTATGAAATGAGACAGACATTCATGGTAAGAGAAAACCAACAGACTCAGGGCACGGAGCTGCCCTCAAGATGCCCTAGAGTTGAAGTTATGAGAGGCTCAGGTGCTGCCACTCCTTGACGGTGACCCTAGTGGCAGAGTCCTCATTATCGTTCTTAGCCTGTGTCTTCCCGTTGCTGCTCCTCTCTTCGGAGGAAGGTTTTGCCGAAAAAGATAACGACTCCGCCCATCCCAAACCAAGCAAAGTGGGAAGATCGATTATCTCTCCGTCAACCTTGGTGAAAGTAGAAGGGTGGTGAGGGCAAGTGGTGAACCGAATTGTTGGAGATGCCACTCTTAAATAGGCAAAACTTTTATCGAAAACAATGCAACTATAGAAATTGAAGGGTCGTGTCGCTTCTGTGCGAAGCAACGCTTATCCTCACCCGATCAAATCCACATGCAACGCCATAATGATAGATGTAACATTGCGTCATTGAGCCACGCGTCGTCAGGCTGTGATGGTTGAAGACAAATTCACGACCGGCACAGCCATATGCCGACCCAAACATAACATGGGTCCCGGGTATAGAAGTAAGCATGCCTAGCTGGTCGGCCAGTACGGAGAAATGAAACCAGCACATGAACAGAGACATTGACACATTTATGAAATGAATTAGTTTTCATTAATAAGTATTGTTTTACAAATCACTGAAATAGAGGAGGAGAAACAAAATCCGAAAACATAAAAATGTCCCGGCAGAGCAGGGGGCTTCTAGGAGTACGCGAGGAGGGCTCAACTCCTCCTTGGGAGAAGTAAGTCAAATGGTCGCACTCCAGAGCTGTGCGATTCATAGGGTCGAAGAAGCCAACCGGAAAATCGGGGACCACCATGTTGACAATTCTTCTGCAAAGGCGCATGCCCTCCAAATGCCTAGCCTTCGGTGACTGGCTCACCTCCTATGGACGCAAATGGATAGTCAACTTGCTTTCAACCTTGGCGTTCTTTAGCTTCTCGGCGTTGATGGACTGAGTCTCCAACCCCTCAACCTCTCTTTCAACTTGGCCAACTCCACCCTTAGGACGGTAGCCTCCTCGCAATCTTAAGCGGCAGCAGCACTCGATTGGCTCAGCGGCCCACTAGTTGGAGAATCTTCTCCTCCTGCTCATCAATCATTTCGGCCTGCTGGCGCAGACCCTTCATCACAGTGCCAACAATTTTCTAGTCCTCCAATTCCAAAAATTAGAAAGAGAAGAAAATTCAAACCACGCCAATAGAATAGAAAGGAAAGGGGAAGTCTTCTTTGAAGGAATACTGTGAGGAATTTGTGCATCTTCTTCCCAGCCAAATCGAGTGCCTCAGGGCTCTGATGTGGGAGGTCCTCTAATGGGCTAGCTGGAATGCTAAGTGTGGCAACCTCTAGGATAATCTCTGCCGTGGCCGCCATTTCCTCCACGGCACGAGCTTTCTCCACAAGGACCTCCATTGAGGCAGCATCCAGAATTCCTATCGCCACAAAGAGTAGGGCGGCAAAGAACTTGATCTCACCAGCATCTACCCGATCCACCGACGGCGCTGTCACTAATCCTGTTATCTCTCCGACAACAGGCTCAGCTGGTTGCTCAACGACTGGCCCTACTGACTCTCTGACTGCTGGCCCTACTAACCCTCCCTCCACCGGCACGGTCAGTGCCGCAGATACACCTGATAGTGGCAGCTCAACAATAGGCTCCCCAGCAATGACTCCCGTAGCACCTAAGTCCAAAAGAATGATGGGAGTCTCAACCCAGGACTGCTCATCAACGCCCGCCAGGCACCCAACCATGTGAAAATCGGTGGCGGTAGACGACAAGGAAGAAGGTGAAGCCGGTGAAACCCGCTTATGAGAAGGGCTACCATGAGGATCCCCAATAACAAGAGCCCCAACTTTCCTCTTAGCCTGAGATGGCGCCGGGGGCAGAGCCTTTGCCTTCGAGACCAGCAAGTGTTGACACCAACGAGCTCGCTTGATCTCTTCATGGGATACTAGGTGGTCCCTCCTAAACTCATTCAGATGCTCCTAGATGAACTCCAATAGAGGCTCGATCACCTCCACCTCCTCTCGTGAGAGCCTCCCTGTGAGGACCTTAGGCACGTTATCCCAATCCTTGGATAAGGGCCAATCGTCAGAGACCCTTACGAAGAAGAACCAGTCCTTCCAGTTTTTCACGGACTCATAGATAACATGATTGATGTGTAGCTTCCTAGGGGAGAGTGAGATCCAATCCCTACTTTGTGTGAACAAAAAAATGACCATCACTGCCTCCGTAGTTAGCATCCTCGAATGGTGGTAGAGGAATATGCAGAGTGAACACAGGTAGCACACCACATTTGCATGATGCCTCGCGATGGGGATGCCAAGGGCGTAAAAAATGTTGAGTAGCTCTTCAAGAAGAGGGAGACGGAGCCCGCTCTGCAAGTGTGCCTAATAGATAGTGATGTGTCCCTCCGGTGGAGAGCAAGTCCTATCGTGCTTCCCCGAAATGACAAACATGATGGAAGTAAAATGTTGTATTGCACGTAGAGGGCTCTAATGTCGCTGGAAGCAAGGACAGAGTGGGTCACGTTGACAGTGGGCACCATGGAAGCAAGTAGAAAAAGGAGCAGGAGAACAAATTCGAAAGGATGCAAAAAAAGGAAGCAGAAAAAAATTTTAAACTAGCCCTCAGTTTTTATAATCATCTTCACCGCGAAAATGAAGCAACGCATCGAAAAGGCGCGGAAAATTTTATCGGTCACATGTTGAATTCAGAAAAAATGTGGTCAAGTCGAATTACCTGTGAAGTTTATTGCCAAGATTACGGTCGTCCTCTACAATGACACGTAACAAAAACGACAGGTCATAACAAACAAGCACGACATCCAAAGTAGCTTAACACCTCATCGAGTGTTTATCCGGCAGCAGAGTAAAACAATACACTAAGACCGCCCAGCTATTCTCCGAATTCCAACGGTTGGTCAACAAAGCCGATCAACTGTCATTTTGGCTCCACCCCGCTCTCCAGGTTCCAACGACTGGTCATCAAAACCGATAAAATGACATTTCGACTCTGTCACGTTCTCTGGATTTTAGTGATTTGGTCAACGAAGCCGCTCAACTGTCATTTCAGCTCTAACCCACTCTTGAAATCCCAACAATTTGGTCAACAAAGCTGGCCAATTGACATTCCGACTCCGCCCTTTTCACCAGGATCCAGTAGTTGGTCAACGAAATCGGTCAACTGACATTCCGACTCTACCCCACTCTCCGAATTCCAATGGGTTGGTCATCATATCCAGTCAACTATCTCCCCATTTTCTTTGACCGAACCATTCCCACTTAGAGACTACAATCATTCCATATGCCAAGCCGCCTGGCCAGGACCCACAGCTCCTCATCCATTCTGGAATGCAAAATAATAACAACAATAATAATAGTAATAATAAGATATGCACAACAATGAAAGGAAGAGAAGTGATGGAGGAATTGTACGTATAAACAGTTGCAATTTTTCTCATTAGCCATCTCCTTACAAGTTACACAGCCTTTAGGGGCAATTGTACAACGAAACAACAATGACGGGGAAGGGGAAAGAGAGAAATACATTAGAAAGCAACCCATCCCAAAAACCATTCTCCAAGCTTTCGAGCAAAATGTCAAAATTTGAATGCTAATTCAAATCTCGTCGGCAGCCACCCGCACAAAGAGGGGTGACCAAAGCGGCCACTTGCACAGAAAGGGGTGACCAATGTGGCTACCTATATGAAAAGGAGTGTCCAAAGTGGACCAAGCACCCTGACTCGAGATCGCGACACCAGAGAACGCGAACAACCCAAGCTCAGAGATAGCAACCATAGCAGTAAGCTTCCCAACAATGTCAAACTCCCGCACCATTTCATCGATTAAAGAGGGGAATGATGTCAAGAAATATCAAAAGCTTCCGATTTATAACACCCAAGAAAGCAAGCAGAACGCTAAATGCTAAAGGACCACCAACCTGGAGAATATGCAGAGAATCGAGAAACAGGTGAGCCATGCCGAGAACAGTGAAAAAATAAATTTGAGTTAGATTTGAGAACATAATATGGCTTGTCATGTCCCATCGGAAACATGCCAGAGGCCGAAGATTCGGACCCCAAGCATGGGAAGCTATTAATGGGGACGACTGAAAACGGTAGGCCCAAAGAGGCAATCGGTCCAGAAAGTATCGCAGCCCCTTGGCCAAAAGGATGGTCAACACCCCAATTGACCTGAGAAGGTCCTCAGGAAGCCAGATGCAACCCGAACCGGACGCGGCCCAAACCAAAAGCGGCCCACAAACCATTTCCTGCACGCAACATTCATCTACCCTAATTGGCTGCGATATTGAAGTTCTCCCCAAATGGCAACCTTCTATGTAATGGAAGCCCCCCAAATCAGCACACATCTCAAAAGGGAAGCGCTCGATCCAGCGCACGACTCATGATGAAAGTTTTAGTATTCACGGCATGCGACATCTTCGTGGGTGAAGAAATCCTCCCTCTCAACCATTGCAGCCCTGAATGGTGCCTACATCCTCACGAAGGATGGAAAGAATCCCCTCAAATGACTAGCAGTCCGCGCTACTACCTAAGGAAGGTGGCGAGATCCAACAGCTATAAAAAACTATGAATACACACTCCAAAGATATGCTCTCTTCAGTATTCAAACTTACGCAAGCAGTTCATCTTTCAAAACAACCAATCACTACTCTCATCCTAGTACTCTTTCCTGGTGATCCCAGAAACCTGAAAAGCCGCTCTCCATTAGCGCACTACAACCAAAAGTCACTCCACGCCGAGTACACCTTTGAACTAGACTCACAAATCCCCTTCCAAACTTTAATTCTTATTTACTCTATTTTTAACTTCTTAATCTTAGAAGACAGATTACTAACTTTAGTGTCGTAGGATAAATCGATGAGTGAGTCCTATCATTTTCCTCTGACTTCTCATCGGTTATTATGATGTGTAGGATCTAAGCCGCGCCAGACAGAGACCGGACCCGACTTTAGCATGAGCCCAAGGAGCTGCTGAATCCGAATCCATTTAAGACTCGAATTCAGGATGCATAAGATATTTTATTATAACATCTTCTAAAAAATTTAAGATGGTGTCAAAAATTCTAATTAGAGTCTGAAAATCAAATTATGATAGCAACCAGATGGATGGGCATTCATAAAGATATCAGCAAATTGGTTAATCGAAGAAATAGAAAACAAGAAAAGAATGCCCTCCTAAAGATGATACTGTACAAAATGATAATCGATCACAATGTGTTTACATATTCGTAAAATATATCATTGTGGGCAATTTGAGTAACATTACAATTGTTATAATAAAGATGGGTGTCGTACGATTGACAAACAACCATATTCTCTAAAAGCTTATGTAGCTAAAAAGGTTTAAATGTATTATTAGTAAATGCATGATACATAGCCTAATACTAGAATCAGTAACAATGATCTAC
>JAOVVI020006941.1:2731-15221 GCA_028571085.2 Nepenthes alata | reverse complement strand
CGGAGTAGGCCAATTACTGTAGAAAGGCGTTATTTGGGCCCAATGTGCAGGGCGCAGACGGTCAACGCCTGAGTTGATCGTCAGCGTGTTGGCCGCCCTCGCAAAGGATGAAAGGAGAGTGGCTAGCAATCCACTGATGGGCTGTGGGCCATAATGGAATGGGCCCATCACTGTAGGAAAGCTTCTAAAGGTCCAGTTTTGCTTCGCATGACGGTCAACATCGAGTTGACCGTCCGCGAGTAAGTTGGCCGCCAAGACGGTCAACGCGGGCGTTGACCGTTTCGGTTTTGGGCTTTCCAGTTTCTAGGCCCGCCTTCTTTAGTGGGCCGTAAGAACGTTGACTGTCCTTTTTGGGATTCCGTTGACTTCTCTTTGGGCTTCTCCTTGGGCCAGCCCATTACTGGTGTACCCATCAAAAGTTATTTTTCTAATTTTCTGTTTTGTGAAAATTTCCAAAAAAGTCCCAGTTTTCCACAATTGAATAGATCCTTTGATAATTCTTTATGAGACTTGATTGTGGACATGGAATGAAGATTGTTGGATTGAAAAAAAACTTGTTGATGGGCAAAAAAATCATACTTGTTAATTTTCTGGTATCTATGAGAATTAGATGACCTGGGAAGCAATTTGTGGAGTATGGGCTTAGGTTTGTTCAATGTGTTCTGGCTTGTCATGAACTTTTTCAGCTTGAGTAATCTGTTTTTCTGAGTTTTGGTTCCAAGGAAATTAATGCTGCTAAAGCAAATTCAATAAATTATGTAGATTACAACTTTCTGTTTTATCGACATTCTTTTGACCTTCTGGAGACCTCGGAGTGAGACTCATGGAATTTCTGTTTTGGATTAACCTATGGCAAACAGAATTTGGCTTATGATCTACCAGAAATGATCTTTTTTGGAGTAAATTTGAATGATCTCAACTGTCAGTTTTCATTCCAGATTTTAAGAAAATTATGTTTTGATCAAGTAGTTGTCCTGTCAAAATGGTAGTTATAATGGTTATGTTAGAAGCATGGATGAATATCGGTATTTGTATTGGTTGTGATTAGTTTAGTATTAGACATAATAGATAATATGTATTTGTATTAAATATATTAGAAGAAAATTAATTCCAAAAGTTGTAAATTAAGAGTGGCGTATCGACCGATATATTGATTATATAAGCTGATATGTTTTTTAATATCGGCTAATATATTGTGATATGTTGCTGGCCCAAAGTAATTTGCTTCTCTATATGAAATTCATTATATAGTTGAAGGTCATAATTACACAAAAGGTACGCCAACATATCTCAACATTTTCTTGGTATTGTAAAATACCGATATTAGAGACTTGATATAGATATATATAGGCCGATATTTATAATATCGTTGATATTTACATCCGTTTAGAAAGGAGATTGATGTTGTCAAAAGTCTGAATTTTCACTTGTTTTGCAAAAATACACTTAGCAGGTGTAGTCTTGACAGTTCTAGTTGTATTCTAATCTGGAAAATATACTATAAATTTTGTTGCAGTTTTTTATTAGCTGGGTTTCTGAATTCCAAAGCTCTTTGTTCATGATGAATGTCAGCATGACTAGTTTTTGTGGTAGGTTAGGTGGGAAAATAACAGTTCAAAGAATGTCATTGTAACACCACCGCCCTTCTATCAACTGCAACACAAACCTCCCACACCACCACCACCACCACACTCCTCTATCCATCCAGCCATCAGCACCTCTCCGCACTGCCACCAAAAACCACTCTCTCTTCCCAAGTTTCATATAATGCTGCCAGATCTTTGACCATCCTGCTGGTAAATATCAAGCACAACCCCCACTAGTTGGCTACAGCCAGTGCACCACCCATTCTCCCTACTGTCGTCTCTCTTCAGTCTTCCCTTTTATTCCAACGACGCAACACTCTCATTTCCACCCATCTCTCCACTGCAACACTAACCTCCCACTGCCAGAGCAACACCCTTCTCTTCTCTTCACCTGGCCACCAGCACCTCCCTTAGACTGTGGCCCTATGCATCCCCTCCCCTAGTTTACTTAACAGTACCACCAGATCTGGTGTTTGCAGCCAATGTGTGGGAGAGAGATGGAATCACTAGGGAGAGGGGAGAGAAACAATGGGTTGAACGTCAAGTGGCAGCAACTGCTGAGGCAGCAAGGTGTTGGCAAGCAGGGCTAATACTTGGAGAACAGGAAAACCTCGACGGAGGATGAGAAAAATGACGGCATAGGGGCAAGAGGCTACCAACATTCCATGCCATATTCATTTTGTATATTGTCAGTTTTTATTGTTTTTTTACATGAGCGACATGCTAAAAATTTACTGCAATATTACCTAAAAGTATTCGGTGATACCTCTTTACTACAATATCACCTAAAAGTATGGTGTGATATCTCTTGTCTCGGTCCACTCGAAGGGGAAAAAACAATAAACAAAAAGACATCACTTAACACGTGGCGCAGCCAAACCATATATATATATATTTGGTAGAATTATAATAAACATGCTGTAATATTACTATTTTTCTTTCTAATTTGGGCTGTTTTAAGTTCATAACTAAATGTGTATTATAGTTTGTGCAAATATATTCATTCTTAAAGTTTGGCTGTTTTATCATCCAGAGTGTTGGGTCACGGCTGAAACTCCATGATCCTCAAGCTGGTGGCCCAGAAGTGGTGGTTGACATCCGTGCCACCACCGACCACCTGAACGCCCCCCACAATATACTTCACACCTACATGGATTCTGGAGGACAGAAGAACCCCCCACAAGGTTCCTATTCAAATCCCAGTTCACAGCAAGCTGTGTACCCTCATGCCGCCGCTCTGCCGCCAGACCCGTACACAAATGCCAACCCTCAGGAGATCGCTTACCAGAACAGCTACGTTCAGCAAGGCCCATACCAAAGCGCCGATGCGCAGCATAATGCCTACCACAATGTTGCTGTCCAAGGCTCCTACCAATACTAAGCTGCGTGGAGCTTTTATTCTTTTTTTTTTTCCTGTACCATAAATGTTGAAAGTGTTGTGGAGATTAATCAATGGCGACTGGCAAGTTAACAAATCCAACGGGGAGATCACGTAGAGGGGTAATTTTTATAGCTCTTAGTTTTTCAATTCCTTCGTCTCCACAACGTCTTCATGTGATGATTAATGGAGCTGTAAACTTATTGATAACAGCTGTAAAAATTTTATACATCATCCCAGTGGCTGATCCATGTAATAGACCGGTGAAATGAGTTTTGTTATGGTCTTCTTAAATAATCAGGCTTATGATTGAGATTTGTTCTTAATATGAAACGATAAAATCAAAATGATACTAAAATATTATCTTAATTATTATTATTTATCCATTTTAGAATGATAAAGGAGTTAATATTTGGAAGGATGAGAAGGAATGGGAATTAAGGGTCTATGCCATATCATAAATAGGGTGGATATTGAGGTGGTTTATTTGTGATATGAAGATTATATTTTTAAATTACGAAAATAATTTAATGTAATTTAGGGATAAAGTATATACCTCAACATTTATAGTCTGCAGTAAAGAATCTTCAGATGGTGGGGGCTGACTATAACTTGAATTGAAAATTAGGATAATTAAATTTTGTGTAAGCATTGTTTGATAAATGAGTATAATTTTATTAATATTGGTTATTAATTGAGTGGATTGTAGTTTATGCAACGTTTGAATTGAAAGAAAATAAGTATCTATAGTCGTGTTAAACTTATATGGTTGTTAAATTATTGTTTAAAGTTATAATTTACACATTATTATATTATGTGGGTTTTTTAAAGCTATAAATTTTATATATTATATATTTATAATTTCAACTAAAATATTATAATTTATAAAATTCAATTATCCTGTTGATTTGATTTTAATATTTGCACCCTACCTGTTGGGGAAGTCGAATTTTTGTTGCCTACTTGAAAGAGAGATGCTCATTGTTTATACCAATTCAAGATTTTAGACCCAATATTCCATAGATTGTTCGAATTATATAGGCACAATAATCCATTTTGGTCGAAATGTATTGTAGAGAAACCTTACTTTCTCTACTCCATTTGATATGTTCGAAACCAATTTGACAGATTTGAATCCAAAATGTTCCACGGCTCTGAACCATGAAAACCCATAATGCCTATGGTTAATAATCCATTTTGGTTTAAATGGCTTGTAGGAGAAACCTTACATTCTCTAATCCATTCGATATGTGCAAAACCAATTTGATCGATTCGGATCCAAAATGTTCCACGGCTTTGAATTGTGAACACCCATAATGCATAATATTTATAAAATTCAATTATCTGGTTAACTTGATTTTAATTTTTGCATCCTACCTATTGCATCCCGGGTCTCGGTTGTCGTACGGATTAGGGAGCCTTCGAATTTCTCATCATCTAGAGGCGGTTACGAGCGGGTCCGGTCTTGATCTCTATTAATTTGGGACTTGCACAATATAACTAACAAATAAAAGGTTAGAGACCCGGCGGGATTTCTCCCACCGAAAATACCCGACGTTCAAGTCAGCAACCTCCTGTAATAAACGGAAAGAAGGGCGCACACTTAGAGGTGCGCGTAAATGTGCTGCAAATGCGTTGGGAGTGCGTGAATGTAGGTGTGGGAGATTCTGGCCCGCTTATGGTAGTATGGCGGAGAGACTTTCTCCATCGCCACAGAGCTTGACAGATAGTTCGTACGATAAAGAGATAAACGTACTATATGAGTAGAGCACCATTGGTTGATCGACGATCTATTATATCAGATCATCGATACTTTCCTATACTATATGAAAACGGGTATTGGGAGGCCTGGCTCCCGAAATGCACCGCAGCTGGTGGCTAATTCTCGTCATTTGAGAAGGCTGAGAGAGTCGGATCTGAAAGATGGTTTTTGACCTTAGCTTGCTTGACGTAGAGTTGATTGTCCAAGATCCAATCCCTTCCGCTGTAGAAGGAGTGGGGGCTTTGGGCGCAAGAATCCCCATTGTAGGGATTCGCCGGCCGTTGATTGCTGGCGGTGGTCGCTGGTGTGTCAGTTGTCGCCTTGCGGTGGCAAGTAGACCGCTAGGCACCGCAGGTCATGCCTGGTCTACTCTTCAGGTTGTCATTGGTTAAAAAACTGTGGGCAGCGGCGCCAGCCGCGGCTGGCAATGCTGACTCTCTCACCATTGGCTCATTTCCTCTGCGCAACCACTGTCGCTCGACAGCCACATTAATGGCCCGCAGACGTCGCTCATTGGCTGTGAGTATGGGTCGCCACGTAAACCGCTATGGAATGCAGGGCTGGATTCTCCGTTTGGGCTGTTGCTCCACGGGTTGGGCTTCAAATCTTTTTGGACTTTTACACTAGACCCAATACTAACCCCCCATGCCTGGGCCGAACTGTGGTCATGGCCTGGCATGTCATTTCGGTCCAGTTTACGGTCGCCCGATTTTCCTCGAGATGCGCCGATGTTTGTCGTCTTCCAGCTTTGCGCCTTCCCTAGGTGGTTGCGCATGCTTTTCTGGTGCCGCAACGATTCGGTGCCTTGAATGGAAGGATTCACACGCCTGAGGTTGCGTCGGATTTGAGGGCTTTTCTATTTCATGAAAGACATCCACAGGATAGCGTGTCCCATTAGGTATTGGAAGGTCGCCAACTTGCCTATAAATAGGAGGGCCCTTCGACCGATGTGGCTCATCCCTTGGCTGACTTTGGAAGTGCAATGCGAGGGCCTTGGCTCGTCCCGCCTCTGGTGGGAGTCCGCAAAGGAATTAGATGGATTAGCTGGAGATCCAAAACTCTTGATGAAGACTGTCTTCATGCCCACGTGGCTCGGCCACTCTGCTGCCGTCGTGTGCTTCCCCCCATCGAGCGACATATTTCAGTGTGCAGTGGGATCGCGACGGAGCTATCTCGGGGTTTTCTCCTCTAGTGTAGTGCATCGCTCACGATCCCTGTGCTATTGTGACCGCCACTCATACTATGTGGAGGGGTGGCAACAGATGGAGACTCTGTTAGGAGAGTGTAGGCCCTTAGAGTCCTTGCCGGAGGCTCCTGCCTTAGGTGTTGGTTTTGCCTCGATGGTTAACATTTGTTTCGTCTCCCACCGGAGGCTGACTAACACTTGGCTGCTCCCGGTGCTTGCTCTTGTTGGGTTACCAGGGGCGGGACCACAGTGATCTTATGTAGATCACGTTCCCCAATGTGCTCCAAGCATCCGGGGCAGCCGCCCAGGGGACTGGGCCCCGTACCATATTTTTTTCCTCTTTCTTGTACTTTTGCTGCTGTACATCTTGTACTTTGTAAAGAAAACCTTGATTAATAAAAGAAGTAGCCCTTTGTCTTTGTTCTTCTATCTTGTAGCATGCATCTTTTCTCATTGACTTCTTTTTTGGGTCGCTCTTCATGGGTAATTTGCCTCTTCTGTTGCGTCGCACCTCGTTCCGCGCGTCTAAGCATCTTTGGACGCCTGCGGTTAGTTCTGCAGGTCCTGTCCCTCAAATCTTAATATAGATCGTCGATGGGAGGATGCGGTAGGAGGAGACTTTTGGCGGCTGGCATCGTGGAAACTCAAACGCCACAGGTGGATGCCACATCCGCATGGCCATCTGGCACATTAAATGCACGGGAAATTGCGGGCCGATGCACCATAATGATTCACCTAGGAAAGGCGCGAAGCTTCAAGGATTTTCCACGTGGAGGGCGTCTATTGGCTTTCTTCTGGCACACTCTGTCTTTAGAACATTGTCGTTTTGATTGGAAATTCCACTTATTTAAATCACGCGTTCCCTCCAAGGTTGCGTGCTCTATTGTTTCTTAGACGGCGTGAAGCTTCGTGCTGCCTTCAAGCCTTTTTTCCTCTGTCTTCTTTCGTTGTGACTTCAATAGAAAGGTCGTCCTCATCATCTAGGTCAGAACCTTCTTTCAAAAAGCTCGAGATTGAGACCCATGTCTCTGGGATCCCTGGTGCGGCTGCGACCGATGCAGCGGAGGGATGTCATTCAGAGGCCACCGTCGTGGGTCTAATGCGATTTTTGAGGGAGCCTCTAGGCTTTGGGAGGGAGGAGATGTCCGCCTCCTCGCGGGATCTTATGCCTAGGAGGGCGGATCCTTTGCCAGGGCCGTCAAAGGCGTCAAAGTCAGGGTGCAGGTTGCAGTCGGAGAGATAGAGCAGTTGAGGGCTTGCGCCACACACTTTGGGGAAGCATGGGTTGAATCAGAAGCAAGGGCGTCCTGGCTTACCGGTGCCAACGTACAGGCCTGGGCTCACATGTTGGCTCTCCAGGAGGAGCTTGAGCGGTTACGGCTGTAATTCAAAGAGGAGCTTGCGAGGATGGGGACTGAGTTGAGGTTGAGGTTTCTGCCGGATGAGGTTGGTCCTGCACTGGAAATGAACTTTCGGGACGGTATCCGTCTCAGCCGAAGACTAGTCTCACTGGATGATCCAAACTTTGCACTAGCATTCTGGACTCTCGAAACTCTAGTGCCCTAACACGCGTGGACCTGTTAGAGTATCCAGCTCCAGATCCTTCTGATCCCAGAGGGGGCTGTTAGCTGTACTTTGCGGCCACAGGCTGCTGTAAAAAAAGAGTTGTTAATGATCATTATAATGCAACTTGATACTTAACTGTGCCATTTATTTTCTGTCGCTTGCTGTATTCGAACGATTCGTTTTCTCTTGCGTGTGCTTGTCTTGAAAGTCCCGCAGTCGTCGTCCCCTGCGATTAGAATTCCTGCATTGAATACGGGTGTGACAGCGAGGACTTTGGCAGGCGGCTGAGGCGACGTCGATATGTTATTTGACAAGAGGACATGATTGGCCGCTGCTTGGGGGCCGCGATGCTACTGCTGGGCCGGCACGTGGCCAGGCCATTTAACGAAGGCATCGTTTGGGTTTTCCTGCACGTTGGCACCCTGTGGTCTATTCAAGCGGTGTTTCAGCGAAATCCCTTCTTTGACATTTCCTTACGCTAAAAGTTTTCGTCTCGTTCTACGGAGAGAGAGAGATGGCAAAGAAGAGAGGGTCCCCTTCCTCTTCGCAAGATTCTAAGGTGAGTTGCCATAGGGTCGACAACACGGGTTCCGTTTTGACAATGAGTGTCGTCGCTACTTTGATGGTGGATTGCGGCATCCCCAGTGATTGGGCTTATCGTGCTCCTAGCTCCACGGGTAGAGCCAATGCTCCTCCAGACAACTTTATCACTATTTATGAGCACCATCTGAGAGGGAGGCTTCGTTACTCTATGTCATGCACTCTATACGCGTTGGTCGAGGCATTGGGTGTTCCTGTGACGAGGCTTCACCACAATGTCGTTCGTTATCTCATTTCATTGTGTGTCTTCTCCTGCCTGCATATTGACACGTTTGATACAAAGGCGGTGATATTGATCTTCCGCTTCACGGAGTCGGAGGATTGGATCTCCATGTCTCCGAGGATCGATTTTTAGTTTTGGGGGACCAACCCCGACTTGGTGAAGAACTGGAAGAGACTCTTCTTCCTGCAGGAGCCTTCTGACTCTGAGCTCTTGCGTGAGTGGGGCTTGATCTCGGAGTACTTCCACGAGAAGGTGTCCTCAGATGATTCTAAGGATACGGTGGAGTTGGACGCCACCATTAACTCCCAGATGGCAGCGTTCTCCATTCAGGGCTATTATCTGACATCCCTTACTTTCGAAGCCATCAGGTGGGGGCCTTCGTCTGGCTAGGGCGTCATTGGCTCTTCAAAGAAGAAGCCCGAGGATGTCGGGATTCTTGAGCTATCCAGAGAAAACGTTGAGGAGAGTTGCTCACTATTGGAGTCGTCTTCAGATGAGGAGGACATTGAGTCTCTACTGAAGAGGTTGAGGGAGGCCAGAGGTACCTCTACCCGGAGATCGCAGAGGTTGGCCACAGGGTTCACTGCATGAGCCCGGTGCCGAGCCCCCAAGGTGACATCAAGCGTCGGACTATGGGAGGGAGCGGCCGAACCCATACCGATTCCTGCTGTGGCGCTAGCTGAGTATGATGTTCCTGCAGTGGAACTTCATTAGGTGAAGGGTCTTCTGCAGGATCCTTTGTTGATCTGGAGCCGCCAGAGGCGATTGCTGAGGGTGCTCCAGTCGTGGAGGGCGGCGCGTCAGTTCCTGAGATGTCAGAGGGAGCACGCTCGCCGGGGCTAGAACCAACTCTGGCGGGATCTTTAGAGCTTGCTAGACTTTCTATTGGGACGTTTCTAGAGGTAGGCATCCAAGAGGATGCTCCCGTGGGGTTGGAGGTCGAAGCCGTGCTAGAGGCCAGCCCGTCAGATGCTGAGTTGACTTTGGAGACTGTCGCGGTAGGGATGGCTCAGGAGCCGGAGCCCCCAAGCGTTCCCACGCCTCCCGTGGCTCCAAACCATCCAAGCTCCGCAGAGGTCGCGGTTGTACATGTGGAGCCCCCAGGCTTATTCGCGTCAAGAGACTTAGCTTGCCATCCGGACGCAACTTCTTGTCAGGTGTAATCGTCTTGAGCTGAACATTTATTTGTAGCCTGGAGTTTTGAGAATTTTTGACTTTTTTCCTTCCCATGCAGGCTCCTGGGGAGGTTGACTCTCTTGACGAGTTGGCTGCTCAACTACATGAAAACTTTCACCACGGGCAGGAGATTGCCCAGTGTATGAGAGTTAAGGTCACTTTCCTCCAAGAGGAGAGCGAACGGCTGCAGGGGGAGAACGGGCAGATGTAGGAGGAGATCAGGCGCTTGAAGGAGGACAGTGGCCAGTGGGCACTGGAAGTTGCACATTTACAGCAGGAGGTTGATCAACTGAAGGAGATGGTCATTGCTCTTGAGGACGACAATTCTCACTTATCCAGAGATCTGAGGGCACGACTCACTTCGACGGAGGAGAACCTTGTCCTGGAGGCCAGGTTCTGGGATGGCATCTGCTTATACTGTAGGATTACCTCGCTTGTGCTTCCCGACGTTTCGAAAAGTGTCTTCCATCCAGGAAACTCCGGGATCCGCGATAGGTCTCACCTGAGGAATTTCCTTGAGGAGGCTGGTCCATTAGATTCTCGGGAGTAGCTTTACTTGTATATATTACTTCCTTCTTTTTCCACCACTTGTCAGTGATTTGTACAAATGAATGAGAAGCAACACCCTTTTTACATTCAATGCCTCCAAGTGTGGCTTAAGAGATAGTATATCGTGTTTAACGGCTAAGCTTGCAAAGCTATTGTCGCCAATGCCCCAATCCAGTGCCTTCTTGCGCTGTACTCGTCCTTCATCAGAGGATGTCATCGCATCTCGCACGTTTAATGGGAAGCTCGATCCAGTAGAGTGGATGTCGCCGCAAGTCCTGTGGAAGGGTTTCGTATCCCGCTACCAGCAAGAAGGGTTTCGTATTCTGCCACATTATTAGTAGCGGGAAGGGTCAGTGCGACAGAGTACTTAATCTCCGCGCCGTCTGGAGTTCTGAGCACGACTCCTGCTCCGCTGCCTGTCTGAGTGGATGACCCGTCCACATTCAAGGTCCATGTTGAAATGTCAGGAAAGTCCATACTCCCAGGGCTGTGTAGGTCGTCTTGAGTTGGGGTCGCCCCCTCGACGATGAAGTCCGCTAGGGTCTGACCCTTGAGGGCCGGCCACGGTCAAAACTTCACGTTGAACTCTCCCAACTCTATAGCCCACTTAACTAGTCGCCCGGAGGTTTTTGGCTTCTATAGGATCGACGTCAGGGGTTGATATGTTAGAACGACGATCTGGTGAGCTTGGAAGTAGGGTCGTAGCTTCCGTGGCGAATAGATGAGCGTTAACATGATCCTTTCGGCATGCGGGTAGCGGGTCTCCATGTCTTTCAGTACCCTGCTTACGTAGTACACCAGTCGCTGTGCTCCCTCGTGCTCTCTGACTAGCACCGAGTTGAGTGTCGTAGCAAACGTAGCCAAGTAGCGGTATAGGTCCTTGTCCGCGCACTGTGAGCTCAGGAGAGGTGGGTTGACGAGATATGCCTTTGCTCTTTGAAAGCTTCTTCACACTCCTCAATTCAGCGGAATTCGAACGATTTCGTCCCTCTAAGCGCCTTGAAGATGGGCAAGTATTTCTCCGCGGATTTGGCTAGGAATCACGAGAGGGATGCTAGTCGTCCTGTGAGCTTATGTACTTCCTTCACCGTTTGCGGAGGGTTCATGTCGAGGATGGTCCTGATATTTTTCAGGTCCGCTTCTATACCGCGTTGTGACACGATGAAGCCCAGAAACTTCCCAGAGGTCACCCCGAATGCGCATTTGGTTGGGTTGAGTTTCATTCTGTGCGCCTAAAGGATCCGGAAGGTCTCTTCTAGGTCACAGATGTGGTCATCGGCTACCTTACTTTTTATGAGCATGTCGTTGACGTATACTTCCACGTTCTTCCCGATCTGAGCTTCAAACATCTTGTTCACTAGGCGCTGATAGGTTACCCCGGCGTTCTTGAGGCCGAAGAGTATCACCTTATAGCAGTACGTCCCCTGGTCGGTCATGAAGGAGGTGTGCTCCTCATCGTCCGGGTGCATCCTGATCTGGTTGTAACCTGAGTAGGCATCCATAAAGCTTAGGAGATCGTGTCCGAACGTGGAGTCCACCAGCTGATCCATCCGACGGAGAGGGAAGCTGTCCTTTGGGTAGGCTTTGTTTACGTCAGTGAAATCCACGCACGTCCGCCACTTGCCGTTGCTCTTTTTCACGAGCATGACGTTGGATAGCCAGTCTGGATATTGGACATCTTTAATGAATCCAGCGTCTAACAGCTTTTTTACTTCCTCCCTTATAGCTACCAGCTTTGTGACAGAGTGATTCTTGCGCTTCTACCGCAAGGGCTTGTGGCCGGGATCGAGGCCCAACTTGTGAACCATTACTCTAGCCGGTATCCCTGGCATGTCGGCAGGAATCCATGTGAACACATCAAAATTCTTCCGTAGGAAGGTGATTAATCGATCACGGTAGGTAGGAGGGAGAGAGCTGCCCATATGTACACACTTTTCTGGCTCGGCAGGATCCAAAGGAATTACTTCAATTGCTTCTCTTGATTGGGCTTGTTGCAGCATGGCTTCATTGTAGAGATCTAAGTCTCCATCCAGGAAATTTGGCACGACTGGAGCGACTTCGGATAAGTAGCACGTTCGTTCAATCACTTGATCCCCGAGTACCTCTCCTACGTCGTACGGGGTCAAAAACTTCATCTTTAGATGAGGAATCGAAGTAACGGCCCCGAAGGCCGTGAGGAAAGGTCTTCCTAGGATGGCGTTGTAAACGGACGGCAGATCGACAACGAGGAACGTTAGCTCTCGCGTTGCAATGCACGGGTAAGTTCCCATCGTGACCTCCAGCTGGACTATCCACTGTACTGGTACATGTTCGTTGTCCAGGATGTACAGAGGGCCATCGGCCATTTTCATTTGGCTTCACTTCGGTCCAAACTTAAAAAAGGCATTAAGATACAACAAATTCTAAGAGCTCATAGAAGGAGCAGATGGAGTTTGGTGGGAGGCCATGGAACCACAGTAGCGCG